>OY720448.1:51537342-51647342 GCA_963082715.1 Harpalus rubripes
TAGTAGTAGTAGTAGTAGTAGTAGTAGTAGTAGTAGTAGTAGTAGTAGTAGTAGTAGTAGTAGTAGTAGTAGTAGTAGTAGTATATATATATATATAATATATATATATATATATATATATATATATATATATATATATATATATATAATATGATGCGTAGGTAATGTTACCTCTTTTTGTTCCATGAAAATATCAGAATTATATATAAATATCATATTGTGTTTAAGAATTCTGTCAGTTAGTAACAAGCCAAGAATATGTCCAGATCTCGCTATTTATATGCAGGTAACGGTTTGATCAATTCATTAATCAATCGTCTTCCGATCGAATTACATATACCTGGATATCAGTATTGTGGTCCCGGTACCAAACTTCAGCAACGTTTACAACGAGGTGATCCAGGTATAAATAAATTAGATAAAGCCTGTAAAGAACACGACATAGCATATTCTCAGAATAAAGATAATATGACTGCTCGTCACGACGCCGATAAAGTACTAGAAAATAAAGCCTGGTCAAGAGTATTAGCTACCGATTCTTCATTATCGGAAAAAGCTGCGGCGTGGGGTATAGCCAACACCATGAAAGTTAAACGAAAATTAGGAATGGGAATGAAAATGGGTGTAATAAATAAAATTAAATAACGAACATGTAAAAAACCCACTTTAAATACAGTGAAGAAGGTTGCAAAGTTAGCCATTAAATCCAAAGGAAAGTCACTCAAACATATGGATGATTTAACGGCACAAGGAATTATAAAAACTGCACTGAAAGCAGCTAAACGTGAAGTTAATAATCACAAACCATCTGTACCTAATATAAGTAAAGACAGAGTAATCCCATTACCCAAAACTGGTGGCATTCTTCCGTTAATACCAATTTTTGCTGGATTATCTGCACTGGGTGCTCTTACCGGTGGGGCAGCGGGAGTTGCAAAAACAATAATCTCTGCTAAGAATGCTAAAAAGGAGTTGGAGGAAAATAAACGTCATAACCGTACTATGGAAGCTATAGACATAGGAAAAGGCCTACAAGTAGCCCCTACCTCTAATGGTTACGGTTTATATCTGACACCGTATCCAAAAAACCATTAAAGTTGCCGAGAGTGCCGCTAACTAATATAGATTTAGAAAACTATGCTCGTCATTACGAAATACCATATTTTCGTGGGGTTTATATGCTAAACAACTTACCACGCAATCCTGAAATTAATGAATCTGCTATAGTTAATTTGGATGATATGGATGGCAAAGGAACTCACTGGGTAGCTTACAAGAAACGTGGTTATAATGTAATTTACTTTGACAGCATAGGTAACTTACCACCTCCAAAAGAAATAATAGAGTACCTCGGTAATTGTAAAATTTTCTATAATTACAAACAAGAACAAGAGCCTAGCACAGTAATATGTGGACATCTTTGTTTAAAATTTCTTATGAATAAAACTAGTCGCTGATATCACAGAATATCATTTCTATGGTATTATTTGAAACGTCAACATAATAATGTCTTTAACATTAACATTACATAGTAATAGTTCTATTCTAAATGCGAACTTTTTTCCGCCAATTGAATTAAAAAAGATACCGAATACGAATTGGGGTTAGTTCTTTTTCAAACATACAATTCTATACCGAACATAGAAGAAAAAAATAATAGATTATATTATGGAGATTCACACATATATCTGCCAGAAGGATCTTATGAAATTAAAGATATAAATGAATATATTAAAACTCATTTACCAAGTGGAATTAATTTTGAATTGACCGCCAATAATAATACGTTAAAAAGTGAAATAAAGTGTAGTGAATGGATTTATTTTAATAAACCTAATAGTTTTGGACCTTTATTAGGATTTACAGAACGAGCTCTTGAACCAAATAAATGGCACGAATCAGATATACCTGTTCAGATTATTAGTTTCTAATATACGGATAGAGTGTAAAATTACAACAGGCTCTTATACAAATGAGAAATTAATGCATACAATCCATGAATTTACCCCAATGGTACCACCTGGTTATAAAATAATTGAAATTCCAAACAATATAATTTATCTACCACTTCGGGTAAACACAATCGACAATCTAACACTTGAAATACTCGATCAAGATGATAGTTTAGTCAATTTTCGTGGAGAAGCCATCACAGTAAGATTACATATCAAACCACTTTAACCTTATGATTCTTCAGAAGATAAAAAATAAAGGATACAAGTTAAAACATGAATAGTGCAACAACGTACATCACTGATGATATGTTATCAGTGGACGAAGATATTACGTTCGATGAGTCTATTAAACGCATAGAGTGGCATACACATCAAACATATGTGACAACAACTTTTAATAATAACAACGAAATTCGTATTCCAATTCAACAGCAAGATATATACACATTACCAGCACACAGTTTTCTCTATATAGAAGGTAAAATTGAAGCTGGTCAACAGGAACCGGAAGCAGTAATTAAGTTCATCTACAATGGTATTGTCTACTTGTTTGAAGAAGTACGTTATGAATGAAATGGGATCGAAATCGACCGTACCAAAACATTGGATATAACATCAACTGTTAAAGCGTATACGTCAATTACACCAAATGAAGTACTGTCTTTAGAAAATGCAGGATGGAACATAAAAAATGCTGACCATGCAATTAGTTACAAAGAAAATTTTAATGTATGTATACCACTAAAAATGTTATTAGGATTTGCTGAAGATTTCAACAAAATCATTTTAAATTCACGTCAAGAATTAATATTGGTCCGTTCTAAAACTGATAATGATGCTTTAGTATGCACACAAGCAGGCAATTTAAATAACATATTTGTAAAACTTAATAAAATCCAGTGGCGAGTACCGTACGTATACGTCGCCAATCCTGAACGTTTATCTTTATTAAAGATAGTTGAACAAGGTAAACCTATTCATATAAATTTTCGAAGTTGGTCAACATATGAGTTTCCTATGTTACCAAATACGTCGAAACATACATGGACTGTAAAAACAAGTGCACAGTTGGAGAAACCTCGTTATGTCTTACTAGTGTTTCAAACTGACAGAAAAAACTCTTTAGAAAAGGACGCATCATTATTTGACCACTGTAATATTACCAATGTAAAATTATATTTAAATGCTGAATGTTTTCCTTATGACAATATGAATTTAGATATTGACAACAATAAATATGCGTTAATTTATGATATGTATAAAAGATTTCAATCACCGTATTACGGTCGAAGTGGATATGGTGACCCTTTATTTGGTGTTCAGGATTTAAAGAACATAGCACCAGTGTTTGTAATTGATTGTTCTAGACAAAATGAGTCTATAAAAACATCTACAGTAGATATTAGACTAGAATTTGAATCAAAAAATCCAATTCCAAATAATACATCTGCATAGTGCATCATATTGCACGATCGACTCATCGAATATAATCCATTAACTAATATTGTTAAAAAGGTTTTGTAAGAAAAATATAAAACAGTTCACAAGTAACTCTTCATCATATTACATCATACTGTTCATAAAAATGAAAGAATTTATTATTGATATTCAAGGATATGGAATCAGTAATAATCGTTTTATTTTAAAAGAAGTAGCCATCTTAACAAAAAATGATACGCAATTAATCCACATGTTTGTTCAACCTCCTTGTAAATGGAGTGACGTCAGTTTTTCATTGCGTAAGAAAGTATGTTGGTTAGAACGTAATTATCACGTATTATCGTGGGATGATGGATATATAGATTATTATACAGCTCATAATATAATAAAGAGTATATTATCTTGCGACTGCAGAATATATTTAAAGGGAAATGTAAAAAGAAAACTGATAGAAAAGTTACTTAAAAATAATAACATGTGTACTATAGTTGATTTGGCAGAACATATAAATGACTATGATGAAATGCCACCATCACAACGAATAAACAACAAATATACTTCAAACTTTTTTTGTTTTTCTCATAAAACACAAAGAAACTGTATATCAGCATGTGCCCTTCGGAATGTATTTACAATTCACGCCTGGTTATCAAGAAAACAAGAAGATGATCCATTCTGAATTATATATTTTTCATTATTTTTTATATTGTAAAACTATATGTTAATAATACTGTACTTATTATATGTTTATAATAAAATTTTGTAAATATCATTTGTTAATTGTATATACTTACCCAGTATACTTTATTTACATTTTTCAGGATTAAAAGGAGTAAAGTAAGTAACAAGGTTTGTAATCACATTTAAAACATAGTTTACTTATTTGTTATATATTTACGAATTTTGATTATATATTTACATACACACAAAAATCGGTATAAAAATGAGGTATGATTATGCAATATTACATATGTATATAACATTTTATTTATAACTATCCATTTTATTAGCCAAATGTTTAAATTTATTATAATTACTGGGAACATAATACATATATGATTTTAAATCATCTAATATGAAGTTTGGATAAAAAGTCAACATTTCTTTATATATCGTACAAACAATATTATTTTCTTTTTGAAAATAAGTTTCTTTATATTGTCAAGAGATTTTCCGGGCATGAAATAAGCTTGAGTATTAATGTCCCTATAATATTCCCCAAAATTAAGAGAATTAAAATAATTTAGCGTGTCTGTCAAAATATCACTTATTTTACATATAAGTTGTAGTGATAATTTATCTAACAATATTTCATTTTTCATCCATTTTATACAGATTGAATAATCAGTTTCTAGTCTATGAAATTCAATATTATGTTCCTCGTCACCAGTGCTACTTATTGGATTTACAATACTTTTTATATAATCAACAAAAGCATTCCATTCTGACACATTGAATACAATACTGTTCTGCGATTTATAATTTATAATCTTAACAACGACTTCTACATTTATGGGATAAATTCCCACATACAGGACTTTTTCGTTATTGTTGCAAAGGTTGTAAGCTTGTTGTAGCAATAAGCGAGAAGCATGACTGGTTATCATTTTCTGGGCCATTCTGTAAAAATGAATAAATATCAACTATATCTAATATTTGAGTTTATCCTAAAAAAATCTTACCTTGTTCTCTATCGATTTTTTATCATCTGCTTGAGATTTTAAAAAGTTGAAAAATTCCTTTTCCTCTTCCCCAAGAAAATCAACGACTTCACTTTCTAATT
Organism: Harpalus rubripes; assembly: GCA_963082715.1. Taxonomy (NCBI): domain Eukaryota; kingdom Metazoa; phylum Arthropoda; class Insecta; order Coleoptera; family Carabidae; genus Harpalus; species Harpalus rubripes. The sequence continues at coordinate 51,542,521 of OY720448.1, forward strand.
CTTGCAATAACTTAATTTTCTTGAATTTTACGAGTAACTGAAAAATATTAATTTTTTTAATAAGGTAACTATAACAAATTTCTTCACCTTCAGTATAACGTTTCGAATCTTCTCGGTAAGAATCATTTAAAAAAAATTCGAAATCTTCATCGAAACGTGTTCGCTTGTAAACTATTTCATGCTCATTGTCATGTGCAAAATAATAGCAATGATTTTTTAAATTTCTTACAGCTGATTCTAGATCAATAGCATCCTCTGTATGTACATAAGCAGCCCACATTTTCACGGACACTTTAAACGAAGAAACAGAGATACTCTCATAAACCTCACTTATTTCTAACTAAAATCGATCTCATACGTAACTCATATATATACTATTTTCAAAAATTTGCAGGTTCAAACTCGTTCGTAGTATTATTAAAAATTTAAGATAAAAACGTTTTGATTATATAAAACTGACTAATGATATATTAATTAATAAAACAAATAATCAAGCCTTATAAAGGAAAATAAAGCCAGATACGTTTAGTTTCAGAGCTAATAAATAAACAATACTCATTCGTAGTATTAGTCAAAAATCTTAAGATAAAAATATTTTGATTATATATAACTGACTAATGATATTTCAATTAATAAAACAAATAATCAAGCCTTATAAAGGAAAATAAAGACAGATACATTTAGTTTCAGAGCTAATAAATAAACATTGCTCAGGAGTATAAAAAAATTTAAAATGCGATTTACTGTTTTGCGAATAACATAGAAAAGGATTCACCAAATATAATATTACTTTGAGAACCCCTGTTTAAGATCTTAATATAAAATGCGTCGTCTTAGTCAAATTATCTACATTCTGTACCAAGTTCGTTTAAGCGTACAACGATTCAAAATTCAAATGAATATGGAAATAATATGAAATCGGACAGCTGTCCGAATTTAAACCGACAAAGAAATTGCGTGAATTAAAACAAAATCAACCATATAAAGTTATAAAAGTTAAAAAAATTAAAACCAAATCTTTTGGCGATAAAATTTTGTGTGATATGGGGCCTTTTCTATATTCTTACCAGAAAGATTTTCTTCGTTAACAAACGAACAAATCCAATCACTTAACGACACACCTCACTTGGGTGTGATTTATTTGGGTTTAAAAAATATGAGTGCCGGGCGCAATGCAGCAACATTAATAAAGTTTACAACACTGGTGCCGGGTACTGCTGAATTTTTATCAGCTGAAATTGCTGCAACATCACTTCTAAAAGATGACTTAGCACAAGGTCCTTCAGGAACGGGTTTGCAACCGCCTACGTCTCAAGTAAGATTTTATATTTTTTTTTATTTTATTAATGTTCTAATATAGTCTTCAACTGTATCAGTAAATACGTCGTCCAAATCATCTATTGTCTATCACATTGCGAAACCTACTACGAGTTCGAATACGAGTACAAATGCCTCAACAAGTTCCACTACTTTACCGATATCACCGTCAACGGATTCTCCGCAAACATCTTTAGAACATGTAACTTCACAAATTGATCATCAACTATTCAATATTTTAAATATTCGTGAAAGAAAAATGAAAAAATTCAAATCTGCATGGCGTGAAATTAATATTGCAATAAATATGTATTCCTCAAACGAAGATCTTGTTCAATGGTTAAATTCTATATTTGATAAACTAATAAAATATTTAGCTGACGAAATGAAAATTTTACCTTCAGATCGAATAGGTATTGAAATTTTTAGCGAAAATTCCCCAGATTATCCAATTGGTATAAGTTACAAAAAAAATTCTGACTTATCATCGAATGTTATTGTAAATGCCATACAAAGTGTATTACAAAGTAACAAAAATTTTCTCCTAAATGACACCCTTATGTTATCTATAGCTCATACAATTATGCCATCCGGTAAAGGAAAAACGAATTTTAAATATGTACCGTTTGAAGAATACTGTCGTCGAAAACATTCGATAATACACATAAAAAATAACGATAATTTGTGTTTAGCTAGAGCTATTGTTTTAAGTATTGCGTATTTGGAAAATCAAGATTTATTTAAAAAATTACGTAAAAATGAAAATTTACAAAAACAACATGCCATTGAAGTATGTCAAAAATTTAACATAAATTTAGACAACGGTGCAGGAATTGAAGAATTGCAGGACTTTTAAAATAATTTAAAAAAATTTAAAATTGCTCTATTTGGTGATGATAGATTAGGACAAGAAATTATTTTTGAATGACCTGACGTTTTTAATGGTACCGACCAATATATTGATATTTTATATTTTAATACTCACTATAATCCAATTATTAGTACAACTGGCGCATTTAATTTATCGTATTATTGTCGTAAATGTCATTTAGGTTACAAAATGAAAGGTACACATAGATGTCCTTTTTCATGTTCACAGTGTAATAGTTCACACATCGAAAGTGAAAATAATATACTTGTAACATGCAACGAATGTCAAAGTCACTTTAATGGACAGCATTGCTTTGATAATCATAAAACAGTTAATACATACACTAAAAATAGATCAATGTGTGAAGTTATTAAATATTGCACGAAATGTTCCAAAACTTATAATCTGAATACAAGGAAAACACCCCACGAATGCTTCGAAATATTTTGCTCTGTATGTCAAGTAAGTAATTCTATTGTATTGTTTTATTTTACTTAATTACTTATATTTTATTTATTGTTCTTGTTAGCAACATTTTCCACCTAATCATCAATGTTTTATAAAAAATATTACGACTGACGATTCAAAAACAGCTGCACATGTACTTTACATCTTTTTTGATTTGGAATGTTCACAAAATACACCATTCAACGACGATAAGACAACATCCTGTTCATCTAAAAAGAAGAAAGAAAATATTTCATTTGAACATGTACCAGCCCTGTGTGTAGCACAACAATCTTGCATACATTGCATAGAAAGAAGTATTAATGTGAGTAATAAATTTTGTAATAATTGTAGTATTCGTGAACATATATTTATGGAAAATCCTATAAAACAATTTTTTGAATATTTAATGTTACCACGACAAAATTTGAAAGAGATTATTGTAATTGCTCATAATCTTAGATCATATGACGGATATTTTCTTTTAAGATACATAGCTGATACTTTAAAATTGACACCGGACATATTAATTCGGGGCAATAAAATATTAAATATTCGTTTAAAAAACATAAACTTTATTGATAGTTTAAATTTTTTACCTATGAAATTAAGTAAGATTCCCAGTGCATTTGACTTGAAATGTGATGTTTTGGAAAAAGGTTATTTCCCTTATTATTTCATTCGAAGTGAAAATTTAGATTATATTGGACCCATATGTCACAGATATTATTTTGCGTAAGATTATTTTTATTAAATTTATTATGTTTTGTCTCTAATTAGCTATTTAGGTACGTAACCGATGCTGTTGGATAAGAGCTACATTTAATGATACTGGTATTCACGTATTTTATTTCAGTTTATTTCTAGATATCAGTGTGAGAACATCGATATTATAGTGATTCAGGTGAGAGAGTTAATCTAGCGTGTGTATGATTGTGAGTGTGCATGTGAGCAGTACTGGGTACTGTAGTGGCCGCATCGTGTGAACCCGAGGGTCGCCAGCGTAGCAGCAGGGAAGGCTGTAGTGACCCACTTCTGGTGTCACCAACGGTAGCAGCAGTTAGGGCTGTAGTGATCTGATCCAGTTGGTTAAGAGGAATGTCTCCGGATCACCACCGAAGCGGCAGTGGTTCCGTAGTGGCCGCATCGTGTGAACCCGAGGGTCGCCAGCGTAGCAGCAGAGAAGGCTGTAGTGACCCACATCTGGTGTCGCCAACGGTAGCAGCAGTTAGGGCTTTAGTGATCTGATCCAGTTGGTTAAGAGGAATGTCTCCGGATCACCACCGAAACGGCAGTGGTTCCGTAGTGGCCGCTCGTGTGAACCCGAGGGTCGCCAGCGTAGCAGCAGGGAAGGCTGTAGTGACCCACATTCTGTGGTCGCCAGCGTAGCAGCAGTTAGGGCTGTAGTGATCTGATCCAGTTGGTTAAGAGGAATTTCTCCGGATCACCACCGAAGCGGCAGTGGTTCCGTAGTGGCCGCTCGTGTGAACCCGAGGGTCGCCAGCGTAGCAGCAGGGAAGGCTGTAGTGCCCCACATTCTGTGGTCGCCAGCGTAGCAGCAGTTAGGGCTGTAGTGATCTGATCCAGTTGGTTAAGAGGATTGTCTCCGGATCACCACCGAAGCGGCAGAGGGTCCGTAGTAACTAGCGGTACTACCCGTAGTTACCAACATGTGTGTACGGTGTGTGAATGCCTGAACCTTTTGTAAATGATTGCCTCCTCACTGAGTATTTCTCATGTGTTAATTCTTTTGCAGAAATAATCACGGCGTGAAGGAGGATTCCGCGTGACCGGGTTTGGCCAGGCGACGGTCATCTAGATTTGTTATTATTTTTGTATTAATACTGTATATACCTGTTTGATGATAAATGTGTTTTAATATTCTAATTTTCAGCGCTAACATTTAACCGTCATTTATAACACATACCTCCAAAACAATATTATCCTATACAGAGTATGAGTTCCGATGAAATTGTAAGTTTTAATAAATGGTATAACGAAAACAAACAGTCTCATTATATTTTTAATTTGAAGAAAGAATTAATTAAATACTGTATAAATGACGTCAATATATTACGGGAAGCATGTATGATATTTAAAACTTTATTTTTTGAAAATAATAATGTTGACATTTTTAGACGTTCAATAACTATAGCTAGTGCATGTCTTTATACGTACAGAAAAAAATATTTGGAAGAAAATAAAATAGCTATTGTCCCACCATCTGGATACAGATGTAAACAAAAATATTCTTTCGAAGCAACTATTTGGTTATTGTGGGAAGAGAAAGAACGAAACATTAAAATACAACACGCCTTCAATAATAATGAACGTAATATATTAGGTTTTAAAGTAGACGGTTACACAGAAATAGAAAATAAAAAAATAATATTTGAATATCAAGGCTGTTGGTATCATGGTTGTCCTACTTGCTATCCATATCACCGTAATAATTCATTATTAAATACTGCATACGATACAATGAATTTTCGATATGAATCAACAATTAGAAAAATAGAAATATTAAAAAGTGCAGGATATGAAGTAATAGAAATGTGGGGTTGTCAATTCGAAAAAAATTGTAAAAATAATATTAATTTACAACAGTTTTTTAATACACGTAAAATATTGTCTATAAAACCCATAAATCCACGTGACAGTTTTTATGGAGGAAGAGTTGAAACAATGGTAACTCATTATAAAATTGATGAAAGTAAAAACGAAAAAATTTATTATTCTGATATTTGTAGCTTATATCCGTACATTAACAAATATTCAGCCTACCCGATCGGTCATCCAACGATATATTTAGATAATGATTGTCCAGATATTTTTAATTTTGAAGGATTAATTAAATGTACAGTATTACCACCACGTGAATTATATCACCCCGTATTACCAATGTAAATTAACAAAAAATGTATGTTTGTTTTATGTCGTACTTGTGCGGAAAACATGAATATCAATGACTGCACACACTCTGATACCGATAGAAAATTAACATCCACATGGGTCGTTAATGAAGTTCGTTTAGCTGTTTCTAAAGGTTATAAAATTGTTCAAAAATACGAGGTATGGGAATTTGAAACTGAAAAATATGATCCAAATTTAAAAACTGGTGGTTTATTTGCAAACTATGTCAATAATTTTTTAAAAATTAAACAAGAAGCTAGTGACTGGCCTATTGAATGTTTAAATAATGAAAATTTAAAAGAAAAATATATTCAAGATTTTTATAAAAGAGAGGGAATTTTGCTAGATAAAAATACGATACAAAATAATCCTGGTTTAAGATCTATTTCAAAATTGCAATTGAATAGTTTATGGGGCCGCTTTGGTATGAGAGATGACTTAACACATACTAAAATTATCTCTACATATGAGGAATTAATTACATATTTTTGCAATCCAAATTATGAAGTACAGTCAACCATACCTATCAATGAAGAAATTATGTACATTACGTGGAAAGACAATAATAGACAAATTTCTCCTACCACAAACGTTTTCATAGCAGCTTATACAACTGCACTAGCACGTATATACCTTTACAAATATTTAGATAAACTTGGAACTCGGGCACTGTACTGTGACACAGATAGTATAATTTACACCCAAAAACCAAACGAGTGGATGCCAGAACACGGAATTTTTTTGGGTGATATGACGAACGAACTCGATAAATATGGTAAGGGTTCTTATATAAACGCTTTTGCATCTGGGGGTCCAAAACATTACGCTTTTCAAGTTTGTTTATCTGGCGATAAAAATAATATTAAAACAGAATACAAAATTAAAGGCATAACAATTAATGTAAGCAATAAAAATATAGTTCATTTTGATAATTTAGTAAAAATGATTACTGAATATACTGAACCTATAGTTCTGAAATACGAAAATCAAATTATACGCACTAAACAATTTCGTGTACTGTCTTGTGATCAAATTAAAACGTATCAAAATGTTTATCTTAAAATAAAATTTAATGATATTAGCTCTGAACCGTTTGGAACTGTGAAAAAGCAAAAATACTCGTAAACGAAACATAATATTTATATATTTATTTGTGATGGTATATATCATATTAAAATTTAATATTTATAATCAGGTAACCACTCATGTATAATATAAAATAATAATCCTTATTGTTATATTACTTATAATATGTTATTCAAATGTATGTATTTGTATTTATTTTATAAGTATATTAAAGAAATATAAAAGTTCACTAATTTTAATGTACAATATATATCCTTTATATTTTATTATGTATTATGTTTTACTATTACTGTTTAATAAAATGTGAAGATTACACTTATTTTCTTATAAATAAATATGTTTAATCAAAATAAGTAAAATAAAGAAACATGTTTTATTTCTAAATAATCTTAACTTCACACGAAATTAAGTAAAGATTTTTTTTCATATATATATATATATATATATATATATATATATATATATATATATATATATATATATATATATATATATTGGCATTTGTTAAGGAGTCACTTCCGTGAAGTTTATAAGGCGTCCTGAATTCCATATTAATTAATGGATATATATTATTAAAAATTACATATATAGGCTTAGGGGAACTTCTATATTAAGGTTTTCAAAAGAGGGGTAAAAAAATATTATTTTAAAAATTGATAAACAATTGTACATACTTAAAATACAAAGTCACTTCCATCACTGTAATTGTGTACAAGATATTGAAGCGTATGACTGACTTCCGCAACGTAGCCAAATTTCATGTCAGCCAAACCATATATCAACAAAACATCAAATAACGTACATGATGAATAAGATCTCACTCTGTGTTAACGAAGCGCCATAATGGTGAATTTTGTGCTATTATCTTTGTTTAAAAAATTATAATTTTGTTGTACATCTTGAAAAAAATCAGCCTGTATGTTAAATTTATTATTATTATTTGCATATCTTTAAATAACAAAACATGAAATAAAATCGATTTATATAAATATTATTTTTTACTGTACTGTTTAATCAACATTATAACAAATTAGAAATGTAAATATTTTTATAATAGTTGTGGTGTCAATACAAAGATAAAAAAATTCCCCATCCGAAAATATCAAATACGTAAAAATTATCCAGTATTTTAGGCCCATAAATTCATTTTAAAATTTATTCATTTCCAAATGAGGAATTTTTTATCTTTGTATTGAGACCACAATCATTGCCGTAAGTTAAAATGGGGGGCAACGGTTTGCAAAAAATTGATTTCCCATGTTAATGTACACCTTGAAAAAAGTCACCCTGTTTATCCACTGTGGATTGGAAACATACGGAAACCCATATTAATTATTTTAGGTTTTCTCTCATTTTTTTTGTATTAGCTATAAAATAATTAATTTATAAATTGTTTTACTTAATTTTATTAAAATAGTAATGTAACCATTGTGATGAAGATATTTCTCGTTGAAAATTCAATTTTTTAGCATATTTGTTTTATTCAAAATATTTTGACTATTATTCCCGGGTCATTTATTCCCTGCGGGATTTATACTTAGCATTATATATCTAAAACTACATAATTAATGAACATATTATTAGTTAAATGATTTTATCTACGATTAACAAATAATATGTACATAATGTCTCATTTTCGATGTTTTTTAAGGTATCTCGGGTAATATTACCGATAAATCAAAACCGTTTGCACATTGCAGGGTCAACTTTTCCAGAAAAGTTTAATAGTCACCACAGGAATTTTCGATCTTCTTTTGTTTCTGAGCTGCAGGCAAAAACTCGTTTTTCGCTAGTTTTGAAAATGTATCATATCTTATTTATTACGATAGTTAGAGAGAAATTGGTTATACAATATTTTTACCGTTTTTTAGATTGAATAAAATGGCGTAATTAGATTTTTTTAAAACTTAATAATTCTTGAGATATAACACTAACTTTTGATTTTTTAAATGGGAACCCGTGTTGAAAGTAGTCTCGCCGTTTTGCTTAATTTATAAGCCTTTCAATGATGTATAACAAGTCTACACTCTTTTGTTTTAAACATTAATAAAAGACGAATTATTACTAATTTATTGGGGTGAAAATATTTGAAATTACTAAGAAACAAATGAAAAAATCTCTTACAGATCATCATTTGCATATTTCTAATAGTATTTGTTTCAGTTTTACACATTTTTTCAATTTATTTATTTCAAATGCATATTAAATCATTTTTTTCAGATTGTGTCAAAGCCAACTGTAACGTAGATAAATAGTAATTTAACACGAAAATAATTAATTAAGAATAATTTTTAAACACAATTAATAGATATAGAATTAAAATAAACAAATGATGATCTGTAATACATTTTTTCATTTGTTTCTTAATAATTTCCAATATTTTCACCCCAATAAATTAATAATTCGACTTTTATTCATGTTTAAAACAAAAGAATGTAGACTTGTTATATATCATTGAAAGGCTTATAAATTAAGCCAGAAGACAAGACTATTTTTAACATAGGTTCCCATTTAAAAAATCAAAATTTTGTGTTATATCTCGAGAATTATTAAGTTTTCAAAAAATCTAATTACGCCATTTTATTCAATCTGACAAACGGTCAAAATTTTGTAAAAACAATTTTTCTCCAACTATCATAATAAATAAGATATGATATATTTTCAAAATGATCGAAAAACGTGTTTTTGACTGTAGCTTAGAAACAAAAGATGATCGAAAATTCCTGTGGTGACTATTAAACTTTTCTGGAAAAGTTGACCCTGGAATGTGCAAACGGTTTTGATCTATCATTAATATTACCCGAGATACCTTAAAAAAACATCGAAAATGACACATTAAATATGTGGTTTTTGCTACAAAATACTAAGTATATATCCCGCAGCGAATAATGACCCGGGAATAATAGTCATTATTACAAAATACATATGCAAAAAAATTAATTTTTAACAAGAGATATATTCATCACCATGGTTACATCACAATACATTGCAGTGTTAACCTAACTAATTTCAATAAAAATTCGTCATGTGGATTATTTACTTTGTGGTTATGAAACGGAATTACAAAAAATCTTGTATTATATAATACATTAATCGTAGATAAAGTGTAGTATACAACTCGCTATAATGGCTATTATTACCTCGGATGATTAGAACCCTTGCTCGCTCATCCTCGGTAATAAGAGCATTCATTATAGCGTCGTTGTATAATATACCATTATACTCGTAATAAAATAAAATTTTATTAGACATTGCTTCACCTAGAGTTCGCTATTATTGTACTCTTATTTAAAATCATTTTACTTGTTACTTACTTGTAAACGTTGTTTATTTGGACTGCTTAGCAACTGTGGTACTAACTATCGTGCTTTCATTTGAACGATCAGGCAATATTTGTCAAATTTTTATTTTAATCTAGTATGCACGTGAGTAACAAGTAAAATATTGGGCATCACATGCAAGGTAACTATTTACTATTTCCGTTGACAGTTTATTAATAGGTTATATTATCACGCATTACTGACCCCTATTTTACGTCTATTAAAAATGATGAGAGGTGCCAATGTACACTGTGATAATAATTTATATGCATTTTCATGTTTATTCCCAGATAGCAGTATTTTTTAATTTTTTATTGCCAAGGCTAAAATTCCATCCCTAAATTTTTTATGTCCTCTACTAGAGGCAATAGTAGTGGTTTTTGCCAACGTTTTTCCTTTAAGGCTGTATTAGCTAGAGATGATAATTACCAAGGGCGTAAACTACGTGCGTGCACGGACGCATTTCATACAATGTAAAAATGATTTGTCAATTTTTCAAGTCAAAAATATTGCAGTCATTAAAATACCTGTATTCTCGGTGAAAATTTGCATCGCTAGACATTTTAAATTCAATAAAAGCTTTTGTAACTTATTTCGATAAGACTTTTTAAAATTATCTGATATATATCTCACATCTTACGTCTAATTTTTTTTAGAAACAAACGCCATGGATCTCAGTTGTTCTTACTATGCGCAGATCTCCATTACGCATATCTTCTATCTCTTTAAATTGAAAAAGTCTATTGTTACTGGCATTAAAAATTAGTTGTTTGACATTTGGATAGATTGCTAGATGCAATTTATTTTATAAATTGCACTGTGCAGTCACTCATATTTTATGTTTTTCTGCCGAAATCGTTACAGATATCACAACTTACGCAGAGACAGAAAAGTTTACCATTGTATTATGGTCGTGACACCTAAATTTCATACCGTAGTGGCTCACTAATAATAACGAATATTATCTTAAAAGATGACATCCATATGGATTATTATAGCAAATTTCATTCAAACCGAACAAAGCGTTTTGTCATTATAAGCAAAATTATACTTTTTTACTAAATGGTACACTTTCGGTTTTTTGCATATTGGTAAATTAAGTTATATCGTGTTACTTTGGGCCCAGGAATCTGTTCTAAAGCCATGTCTACGTGTTTTAGAGATAACTGTATATAACTACTAGGAATATTTTATTTTTTTTTGTAATAGATATTAATTTTATATATGTTAAATGTACATATAATGTAATATATGTATGATAAAATAGGAATGTTTTTTTACTGTATTATTTAAATTGAAAAAGTCTATTGTTACTGGCATTAAAAATTAGTTGTTTGACATTTAGATAGATTGCTAGATGCAATTTATTTTATAAATTGCACTGTGCAGTCACTCATATTTTATGTTTTTCTGCCGAAATCGTTACAGATATCACAACTTACGCAGAGACAGAAAAGTTTACCATTGTATTATGGTCGTGACACCTAAATTTCATACCGTAGTGGCTCACTAATAATAACGAATATTATCTTAAAAGATGACATCCATATGGATTATTATAGCAAATTTCATTCAAACCGAACAAAGCGTTTTGTCATTATAAGCAAAATTATACTTTTTTACTAAATGGTACACTTTCGGTTTTTTGCATATTGGTAAATTAAGTTATATCGTGTTACTTTGGGCCCAGGAATCTGTTCTAAAGCCATGTCTACGTGTTTTAGAGATAACTGTATATAACTACTAGGAATATTTTATTTTTTTTGTAATAGATATTAATTTTATATATGTTAAATGTACATATAATGTAATATATGTATGATAAAATAGGAATGTTTTTTACTGTATTATTTGCATTTATAAAAACATATAGGTACCCATATTTAAAATAAAAATAATGCGCCCACAGCCAAAATTAAAAGTTTACGCCTCTGATAATTACTATTACGTGTGTTAAGGAGGTTGATTAATGATTGAGACATTTTAATTTTTGAGATCACTAATGGCCATTTAACACATGTGTTAGTTACAATATTTTTCCGTTGACTGTATATCTTATTAAATTGGAAAATCTAATTTTATTGTAGACAATTTTTTTAAGTTAGTAACGTTTGACACATTGAAAAATTTTGATATATAAGAAGAAATTTAATTGTTATTAATACTTATTGGCTAAAAATTTTAAATATGTGTTAAAAATAATCATTAATTCACAGAAATACTCCGTATGTGCTACAGATAACACTGGTATTTTTTGTGAATTTTTCATCCATTATTAATATTTGATATTTTTTATTTGTATATTGATAATAAAAATTTATTATATAAATTGCGTTTCCATTCCCACTCATCTTTGGAAAAAACATAACTACAATTACATACTATAATACACTGTTGCCAAGTTTCGGAAGTGACTAAGTACTTCCTAATGCTATATACACGTGGGAAGTAACATCGCATTGCATATACCTGACACTGATAGCGATTACAACGCCAGCGGTAAACGTATGAACTAAAGTGACAAATTTAAGGGTACTGGGGGTATATTTGACTTCCAACACAATTTTCGTATTTACACTTGTTTAGCCTTGTAGTGGTAGAAAAAAATAAAATTACATGGGAAACGTTGTCACTTCCATTTTCGGAAGTCACAACGTTATATATGAAGTCACAACGGCCAGTAGGTTCCCATATATGAAGTGACTACGTACCGTATGCGCATATATATATATATATATATATATATATATATATATATATATATATATATATATTCCATTTATCACAACAGCAAGGGCATGATATCTGCACCGTTTCACACATATTATTATGAGAACAATCCAAATACTCTAACCAAACACTTTAATAATCACAAATAGTACACAATACAAATATTAGAAATTACACTTAACAATAATTATTACTTAATTGTTTTATAAAATGATATTAAAACGTCATCTCAAGACGAGCAAACTACCCTCGTATACAGCATAAGACTAGATCACGCGCTATTCCTCTCGTCCGGGAACTGAAATGTTTACATTATACTAAGTGGTAGAAAAAATTCCACAACGGACTAAAAGTTTACATTAATAAGATATACAAACAAATTCCACATAGCATGAGCGTAACATTATATTTCTTCCGTCTATTATTTAAAGTTTCGTCCTTTGCACGTTAGTACAATACCAGAATACACGTATCACAGATTGCCCCCAACGCGACCGCCGCCTGCTTGACCAGTGAATCTGATTCGTTCAGACTCTGCATAACCCATCTCTTCCAATTCTCTTTCTACTCTTGCATCTCTCTCGCTCTCACACAAACTCCATTTATCCAAGATTGTCTGTCTCTGTCTATTGCATTGAGGTGTCCGGCTCTCGGACCCCCTTTACTACTCATTAGTTATAAACGGGTCTTTTACTATTGTATTTTTGTAGTTTCTACTGTTAATGACCTCGTCTTGTATGACACAAATGAAACCTTCTGTTTCGGAAAATATAGTCACTGTTTGTAACCATTTGTTGCTCGCGTTAATGTTGACACAATACTCGGGATTTTCCAGATTGGCGATATATCTTCCATGCAGTTCCTTCCGTCTCCAGTTATGTAATTTTTACGCGTCAGTGTTTATAGCGGTTTGTACTCACTATTTCCCAATTGTAATGGCATATAGTCTAAGTTAATTTTACGCATGTCTTCGTAATATTTGCCTGCTGTTTTCTTTAAGAAATATGATCTAAAACTACTGATGTGTTTACAGTGTGCGTTTACCAGGTCAGAGACGCCTCTTCCTCCTACAGATCTAGGTAAGTGAAATCTTTCAATAGAGTTACATTGGTGGTGGTCTCTAAATTTTGTGAAGGATACTCTAAGTTTCCTGTTCAGGTTTTCTACGTCAGTTTTCGTCCAATTGAGTATCCCAAAGCTGTACGTTATTACGAGAATAGCGTATGTATTTACCGCCAGTATTTTGTTCCGTGCTGAGAGTTTAGTTACAAGAATTTTCTTTGTTCTTTTGGATCAGTTCTTCAGTTGAAATATCAATAATTTTTTTGTTTGCAGTGGTGTTATTCTACTATTTTCACATGTACAACTCGTTTTTATCTAGGTTCGTGATGTTCTATTTATTAATCGTTGTGTACTCTTCCACTTAGTCCCATTTTCTTTTTTCATGCCGATGGATTCGCATTTTTTAACCCAAATTGCTTACACACATCTCGACTGAATTTTTCTACTTTCTGAATAAGTTTTTTAAGATTTTTCTTATAGTTAGCAAAAGTTTTTATGTCATCCATGTACATTAGGTGGGTGGTTTGCTCCTTAGATCCATCAAGTGTGTACCCGTATTAATTGTTGTTGTTTAGTATTCTTGGTAAATGATTTAGTGCTAGATAAAAGCATAGGGCACTGAGTGAATCTCCCTGGAAGATGCCTCTTCTGATTTTAATAAGTCCGTTTATCGGTTTTATTCTGTTAATGTTTATATGTCTCCCACTTATCTATCAAGATTTCTAGCAAACGAATTATGTAAGAATGAATATTATAGATCATTATGATTTCTATTAACCAGTCATCTGATATACTATTGAAGGCTTTTTTGTAATCAATATATTCCATATATACATCTTTTAAAGATTCACGGGCTTGGCTTGAATCTTGGCTTGGCTTGGTTTAAAAAAGCTTGAAAAATCAAGACAAGCCTGCCGTTCAAAAAAGCTTGACTTTTCAAGCGAAGCCAAGCTTCTGTTCCACCAAGCTCAAGCCAAACCAAGCCTAACATTTTAAAAAGCTTGAATTTTCAAACCAAACCAAGCCTTCAACTGTCAAGTAGATTGGTTGAAAATAAGCTTTTTCAAGCTTTTCTTAAGAAATGTTGTCGAGGCCGACAAAACCGTAATTTTATGGTGGTAACGTACTTTCTCATTGCTTCGGCATATTTTTGCGAACCAACTAGTCGCACATTGCAATACGCGCACACAATCAAGTATACAAAATAAATATATAAAATGTTAAAAAAAGTTTTAAGTACATACAGAAAAATGATAATATAATTGTGTTTTATCCTTTACTTACATTAATATAAAATGTATGATGAAAAATGATAATACAAAATTTATTGCAAATGTCAATCATTACATATAGAATTATTTAATTATTGTCAAGTTAAACGTAGTTTGTATAAAAATTAATTAATTTAATACTTAAATTTTTAAGTAACTAGAATTAATTATAAGCTATGAGGTCTCGTGGCTACGTGCCTGAGTGTCAGTTCGCGAAACTGGGGAACCGGGTTCGATCCCGATCGACACCAAATATTTCGAATTTTAAATGGCACAAAATTAACCCCTGTGTTGCACTCTCCACACCAGCAATGTGTGACCGTGAGGTGACGCCTGGTAATTGCCCGTACGATGCAAATATTTCATCATTACCGATATGTGTATAAAGCAGATTAGCAAACCCAGCAATGGGTAATAAGCCGTGATGATATTGTATATATTGTGTATATATTTGTATTTGTTGGTGATGTTTGTAGCTTTCTTAAGAGCATACCCGGTGTCACTTGGCATATGGCAAAATACATGCTTACAAAATACGTTTTTATTCAATAACCAGAAAAGATATGAATGTAAAATAAACTCATATTAAGTCATTGTGATACATCGGGGACTTGGTGAATTTTTTAAATTTTAATTACTCCTCATCTTGAAAAATAATAATTAAAAACCAGGAAAAATATAGAATTTAATAATGAGCTACAAAATGTATTTCAGGTATTTGTTATTTAATTAACGACCCCCCCCCCCGATGTAATTATTACCTGTGAATAATTTTTTGAAAAAAGGAAATCATTTTAATTAATCTTGCTGCTACAAAAACATATTTTCTAGCATATAAAATTCATTGCCTTCTCAAGATATCTACCGGTGGGGTAATGTTCCCCTACTCCCTACTTCAGTCTTTCCCCTGATTCCATTTGTTTACCAGTCCCACACAGCATAGGGTAGCAAGGCTAAGTAATAGTAAATGATGCAGCAAGATACTGTTTTTCTTTAAAATAATCGCATTACGTATATTCCGTCCAATTATCCCTTTTACTAATTTGGTAGTTTTATTTTCTGTTATAGTCGGAAAATCAGTATTGTGAGATTACAATATTAAAATATTCGTAGCTCTCATTAATGCCCTATAGGATTATTTATAAGAAAATGATGTTTATATGGATTGATTTATTTATTGTATTATATAAATAAGTAAAGCTGCTTTGTTCACTATACATAAATACTTGTTTAGTACAAATAAATTGTAATGTTTACAACAAACGCACACTTTATTTAGTACACATTTATTTCCCATTAACATATGTACACTTTTTAAGAAATAAAGCTATATCAGTACGATATATAGTTAAAGAGGGGCGCGTCGCGCAGGTGTGCAGTGCGCCGAAGCGCCTTAAAAAATTATATAAATTTAAAATTCCTTATACGCCTTATTTTATTTTAGTAATTTCTTTAGGGTCTCTATAAATATTCTTGTTCTAACATGATTGATTAGTACGAGTACAAGCAGATTTACAAAATGAAGCGTTTGAATTCATTTGATCCTATTAAAAAAATTATAAACAATCCAAATACCAAGCTAAATGTCAGGGAGAAAAATGTGGTACATGATATAAATCAAGTAAGTTTTGTGAGTATAATGCTACAATCTACAACTATAAATTTACAATTGCAATTTGCTTTAGATGCATTGAATGAATTAAATACCTAAGTTTTTACTGATTTTCGATTTGTTGCCAGTTTTGCAAAAATTATTGAAAGTCCAAATTTAATTTCAGAAATGTTTGAAATATAAATAGTATTTCGTTGTGTGAGTGTAAGTTCTAACAGTAAATCCTGAACCTTTATTCCAAGAACTTAAATTTTAATTTCTGTATAATAGATCAAACTTTAATTTCATCACTTCTATATCTTGTACGTTTGTAATTTTTTATTTTAAATAAAAGAGACACAGACTATTTAAATCTATGTGTTTTGTTTTTAATATGTTAATATGCGTTATTAAATTAATAAATATTGATAATTTTAGGCTAATTTAGAAAGAAATCACCTATACGAAATTTTAGAATATTATTTTTTGATATACAAATGTTACAAATTATACATTTATTTGTTACAAATATATCAAATTTCATAGAATCATGCTGTTATTTTTCAAAGAATAAATTTTTATTTACATTTAAACAACGTTTCTTTGTGTCAAACAAATTTACTCAAAAAGAAAAATGATATATTACTCCTTTAGTATTTAATCCGCTGAATCCAAAAGACGTATTTGTTGTTTATACGAAACGAAATTTATTTCTTAGAATGAGGTTCTAATAAATAAATACAAGTAAAAATACACATAGCAAATGTTCAGATGACAGTATTTAAGACAAATCATGGACTTTAATGTAATAGTAGTGTCGAATATCCATCGTACCTATTAAAAATAAAAATTTGTGAAAGTGTTACTTTTACCTTTTTATACCAATCTTTTTTTTTGACAATGGCTATTGGCGGAAATTCGAGGCATCCTACACTTAGTGTCAGAAGAAAAAACAGAAAATTATTGAAAAGAAATACCATAAAAATAATGTAAGTTCACTTTGTTGTACTTTTTGTGTAACGTATAAGTATAATAAACTACATATTACTTATACATATACATTTTTATTAAATTATGGATATTCCCGTGAAGAAGGCAATTTGTATCATTATCTTTTGCTCTAAAAGTCAATAGATAGATAATTTAAAATTTTAATATTGTTTAACACTGTGGGCGTAAATATACTTTTAAAACGACAACTTTGAATTTTTTTGTGGTGCTCCAAGTACTTATATTTATAACATTTTTGATACAATGTAAGAGAACCATGTGGATAATGTATTTGTTGTAAACTTATACATACGTAGCACAAAAAAATAGCATTTACCTTATATGCAAATTAATTATGTTTATTCTCAATTTTTGATATAGAGCTGCGGAGGACAATATAATACCAGGAACATCTACTGAGAATGTTTCACAATCAGTATCTACAGACTCTAGGTATGTACTAACGTAGTTATAAATTAATTAATCATGTTAAAACTTTTTTCATGTTCTTTTCTATTCTTCGTTTTCAAACAGAGCAGTACATTTATAGATGTTATAATTTTCAGATATATCAACTCAAGCGCATATTTGCCTGCACAGATATTACAAGAGAGGCGTATTGTGGAAATATATTATTTCTTTGAAGAAATTAAAGAATTTGAACATTGCGATCTGTTCTCTTGCACATTTAGAAATTTGAATATTGTAAAAGAAAAAAAGTGTGGGTTTTTGTCTACTTTTACAATTAAATGCAATATGTGCAATATTTCGAAGGAAATAAGGAGTGAGCGCAATGAAAATATATTGGATGTAAACATTGCAGCAGTGAACGCAATGACAATTACAGGAGGAAGTTTTGCGCAATTATCTGAATTCTTCATTGCACTTGATATCCCCTGTATGAGTTCTGATTTATATTTGAAAAATCAGAATAATTTAGCCGAAATATACCAGGAAAGTGCATGGGAGTCAATGCAAAATGCAGGCGTTGAAGAAGCTATGTTAGCTCGAGAAGCGGGCGATGTTGACAAAGACGGTGTACCCATAATAACAGTCATTGCTGATGGTGCTTGGAGAAAAAGAAGTTACTTCACAAATTATAACTCAAACGTAAATGCAGATGCTGATTATGGTTTGAATTCACTGCAAGCTAATGAGGTCATGGATGATGAACCATACAAAAGTAAAAAAATAAATTTTCCTCAAAGAAATTGAGAAAATGGCAACAGAAATTTGGGATACTCAATTAAATACAATTGGCCAGCACGTGAATATATTGTGGCATACAGAAAGACTACGAAGACTTATTGCTTCGCATTTAGGGCGAATATGTAGAATGAGGAATTCTACAAATCCGTCAAAATCAGTACAAAATATTTTATATTCACAGTTCAGGGGCAATAAATATACACAATATGGAGTCGAAAATGAACCTCAAGCTATTAAAGACTTTGAAACTAAATACGGGTTACAAGTACAGGAATGTAGAATATTTATTGACGAAGAAATATGCTATTTGGGCGCTAGTCCGGATGGATAAGTAGGTACTAACGGAATAATTGAAATAAAGTATCCTGCGACTGCATCAAAAATGACACCTCAAGATGCAATAATTGCAAATAAAATTAAATTTGCCACCTATGAAAATAATGTATTCCAATAAAAAAAACCGTCAATATTATCATCAAGTGAAAGGCCAGCTGCATATAACAAACAGAAATTATTATTTTGTATGTTGGACACCGAAAGGATTATAGGAAGAGAAGGTATGGGCAGACAAAATAACTATTTATTTCTTATAAACTTATTCTATTATTTTGTTCCAGATTTACAGAGACGACAATTTTTGGGCGGAAAATATGCTAGAAAAATTAAAACCATTCTATTTACATAACTTACTACCAGACATAATTAATCCCAAATTAAACAAGTAGAATTTTATTTTAGAAGCGTTCATTTTTATAGTTTTTTGTTATAATCATTATTTTGCTTCCTTGTTTAAATAGATCCTTTTTCCTTTGAACTAATGTGTTCAGTACTTATTTTTTAATGTGACCTTAATTTGTTTTAATATTCAAAGAAAACGATGTTTGACTGTGTTTGGGATGGAGATGGAACAAGAAGTTACAATGATTCGGACTAGTAATCAGTAATATATGGTCTTCTTTTAATATTACCTAAAACTCGACTGTTTTCTTCTGAGAAAAGTTATTAATTTTATTGTAATTTCATTAATTGACAAAGTTTGTATTTCAAAATATATTTTGGTACAATTTATTTCATTTTTTATTTTTAGGTCCCAAAAATATTTCTATTTACATTATTATACTTTTTATAGGTATTTAAACAAATAATTTTTTCATGGTGTCATTTATATAATTATGTAATGGAAATAAGTAATAAATATGTAATACAATAACATAACGATTAGAAACGTTTCTTTCATCCCTCATTTCATTATGTGTGTTAAGCCGCGTACAGACCAAGTTCGCGAATAGCTCGCGATCCTCTGCAGAAGTTGGTGTGTACCAGAGATCGCGAGCAGTTAGTGTTCGGATTCGAGTTCGGCCAAAGTTCGTTACATGAGCGGTAACTTCAAAGAAACTGTTAGCAAACAGCAGTTCTAGTGTGAACGTTCATGGGTGATGATCGATCTTGAAAGTGTGGTTAGCTCTTTTAACAATGGAGTAGAGTGAAGAGAAAATTATTAATTTAATCGAACCATATGAAGTGCATCCAAATTTATGGAATCCAAAAAAATCTCATTACAAAAAGCGGAATATGAAGAAAGACTCGCTTCAAGAAATTAGTGCGGCTCCAAATATGCCACCGGACGAAGTAGAACGGAAACTATTTGTCATTTTAGCGCAATATCGTCGAGCCCGTGCAAAGGAAATACGCATGAAAAAGTCAGGAATGGGTGCCGACGAAATCCAGGAACACCTATGGTTTGGTTTCAAATATTTTGCATTTTTGCACGATAGTAACGAACCTAATTCTGACATAAGCGAAACGAGCAATAGAAAGGTAAATAAATACTGTTGCTCTTGTCAACTTATATTTTATTATTACACCCTTAAAAATCGTCACACCCCACAAAATGTATATTGTAATTCTCCTATCAGCAACATCATACATCAATTATTCGAATTCATCTTGCCACGAAACACGACCGCTTGTTGAAAAATATTGAGCAAACTCTTCTCTAATTTCCTGTGCCGTAGTCGAAGCTTTACAGCCTGTTCTTTTGAGAGGACGGAAAGAAGCATCATCTGTAGTTTCTCTTCTCCAAGACCCTGGAATAACATCCTCATTCGAAACGGCATCATATGCACCCTCTGACGTATACATTTGTTTTGCTGTTTCTTAAAAAGTTGTGCAGGTACACACAAGCAACTACTACGGAAATAGCTTTCTTTGGTTCCAAAAGTAATGGTTTTCGTAAAACACTAAATATGACTGATACAATACCGAAAGCATTTTCCACTACTCTCCGTGCTCTGCACAGCCAATAATTAAAAGCTCGTTTGGAAGAACCTTTCTGTTGTAATCCAGGATAGGGTTTCATTATATTTTGCGTCAGGGCAAAAGCATCAAAAGCGACGAAAACACACGGTATTTCTTTTCCTTGCTCAAGTAATGGCAAAGCAGGTGGAAGGTTTAAAGTTTCTTCCTGTAGTTTTGAATATAAATCGGTATTTTTAAAAACTCCCCCATCGGAAATTCGCCCTTGGCAACCTACGTTGGCAAATAAAAATGAGTACTTGGCATCTACTGCTGCCATCAGCACAATACTTAACTGACCTTTATAATTGAAAAAATCACTTCCACATTTTATACGAGCTTGCAACATAATATGTTTCCCATCAATTGCTCCTACACAATGAGGAAAGTTCCATTTATGTTCAAATTCCGCTGCAACTTTTAACCATTCGTGGGGAGATTCCGGCATCTGCAACAACTAAAATCAATTTTGCTTTATATAATTATTGAGTATTGATGGTTCACTGTTAATTGTAGGAAATCGAAGAAGAAGGGCAGGTACAAGTTGACGAGAGTGAAAGTGAAGATCTGGAAACGTCCGAGACTGAGGCAACTGGTGATACTCAAAAACAGCCTCGGAATGTCGCCGTTATCAGCAAATTCAGTGTGGAAGAAAGGGATAGCCAAAACGTAGGAGTTGATGTGCCGGCCAACTTAAGGGAAACATTCATATCTCACACATCTACAGCTTCTACAAAAGGAAAAGGCGGTCCCAAGAGAACCAAGAAAAGTGACGAAAATAATGTTCAAATTAATTAGGCATATCAGCTTTTGGCTCAAGTGGCAGAAAAACGTTCATCACGACCTAAAGACGAATGTGCCCTATACGCTGACCACATGGCCGCAAAATTATATATAATTTGCGCGGTCCCTGGTGATAGGATAGATGAAATACTGGACACATTCAATAATTACAACCCCAGTATACAATTTACCATCGAAAAAGAAACAGAAAGAAGTGTACCCTTCCTAGACACAAAATTGATAAGAACACCGTTGAATACAATCATACTGGATTGGTATCAAGAGCCGATGGCTTCAGGAAGGTATATACATTTTCATTCACACCACACTATGAAAATTAAGATCAACGTTATTTTGGGTTAAAAAACATTATTGTCCGTATCTCACATCTTACACTCGTGTTGAAAAATTTACACAAATTTAAAAATATATTAATAAAAAATTCTTATCCCGAACGTGAACAAGTTTATGTTGGGCAGACAACTAGATCACTCAAAGCGAGAATCAGTTCCCATAAAAGTGACTGTAGACACAGACCTAATGCTTCTGCGTTATCACAACATTTCAATGAGTTTTCGCATTGTATTGACTATAGTAACTCATCTGTTTTAGATGTTGAAACTAATTCAAACAAACGGAATTTCCTTGAAATGGTTCATATTAATAAAACTGAACGCACTATGAATAAAAGAACAGATGTTAGTTCAATATACAACTATCTTCTAAAATTTAAAGAATTACATACATCCAATATTAGTAGAACATCTGATACAATATAAATTTAAATTTACTACAATTTATACAATTTAAAATTATTTCAACATTTAGAACATTTCTTGTTACCAGGTTTATCTTTTCTTCTTTTGCTTTTTATCGTTTTACAAAGTTGTTAAAGGTTCGAACAGGTCGTTGTCACACGTGTGTTTTTTATAACGTTGACTTCTTCGGAGCCTATTTGCTCTGTTTTACAAGTGTTCAGCTTAACTAAATTACTTGTTTTTGTTAATTCATTTCAAAATTTAAATTTTTAATGAACTTAATTTCTCTGCAAGACGTCATTACAGTTCTAATGACTGTTTGGTTTATAATTTAACCTCACAAAGTAGTAAGTACTTAGTGCGTACATTTAACATTTTTCAAAATTGTAACATGGTTGTTAAATTTATAGCTGTCCTGAAGAAGGAATAAAGAAATTCCGAAAGCTTGACATGTAACTTAAAAGAGTATCATTTAACATCTATCCCATCATCCTGACTGCCGTACCCGTAAACATTTTCATCTATATATATATATATATATATATATATATATATATACCTTAAAAATATAATTTATATATATATATATATATATATATATATATATATATATATATATATATATATATATATATATATATATGTCGGAGATTGTAATATCAAAGCATGTCATAACGATCATTTAATGAATCAAGTATTACATGAATCACTTATAATCTTTTAATTGTATTGTCGTAATCGAAACATCAAGCATTCTTGGCTACAATGCTTGGATGGAATCAGTGTGTAGCGGTGCTCAGGGTGAGTGCATGTCCGCCTCGCTGAGATCATCACGTTTATATTATCGCTGTGGTTCTGAAATAGTGTTGCTCGACATAGAGTTTGCCAGTGATACTACCCCGCGACATCAGAAGTGGGATTCGCCTGCGATCCACAACATTGTATGTGGGTTTGTGTTCTGTTGGTGAATTATAAAGTGAAGTGTAGGGCCAAGCAGATTAAGATGGAAAGGCCGTCTAGCAATTTTTGCAGGTTTTCATCATGGGGCATTGACCAGTAACAAGGATTCCGTCTGTGTCCCACCCAGAGAGTGGTGACGCAATTACAAGAGCTCGTTAAGTAGAACCGTGAGTAATGAGTACTGAATTTATGTTAAGCGGTCTTCCAATACTGGTAAGAGATTTTATT
Source organism: Harpalus rubripes (assembly GCA_963082715.1). Taxonomy (NCBI): domain Eukaryota; kingdom Metazoa; phylum Arthropoda; class Insecta; order Coleoptera; family Carabidae; genus Harpalus; species Harpalus rubripes. The sequence goes on from OY720448.1 coordinate 51,566,352, forward strand.
ACAAAGCTCAAGATATCGTTGTGAGCTATGTTGGTGGCAATTGGGTTGCTGTTGTAATAAAAGCAATTCGGTCAGTTGCTTACTGAGAAACGAGAGACGAAGTTGAGTTTGTTGTTTATGATATTGTGATGGCCGATGATCCGGATTACCGATCTCCATATATGTTATTTAAGATATTATTCATTACAGTAGGTGTTCCTGGCAGTTGTTATATTTTGATTGATGTTTTGTCATTGAGCTTGTATGACGTAATAAGTATTTCATTTTTGGTAGCTTGATTCTACTCCTTTACATCGTCTGCGACGTGACAATATTATTAAACTGAATGTAGGTCAAGTAGTCACAGATCGGGAGTATCAACCAGTTTGCGATTTAGTTAGTTATTTGTAAAATAACAAACGAACTAATACAAATTCCTTAAAGCGTTTCGGTATGTCAAGAAAGATGGTAAAATGTTTTCATTGTACAAGTTTCGCAAACTAACAGACATGTTGAGTAGGTACACTGCAACCTTGAGGCACCTGATATATCGTTACTTACTTTTTATCCAGATATGACCGATGCGGGTGCAGAACCATGGTGTACCGAAATAGAAACTATAACATGAAAATTTCACTGGAGATCTTCAGGGAAGATAGTTAAAGGTGGAAATATGTTAGAAAACTATGCTAAAGATTAATATTTTATTAACTGCAGATAAAGTTTACTGGGCTGAAAATTGTAGATAGATGATATTGTTATTATCATTATTAGGTTGAGGGCTTTAAGCGCTGGTGACTTTTGTCACCGCGACCAGTAAGATCTGCTGTAGCGTGTTTTGACTGAATGTCTGGAAGCCACTCCAAAGTTTTGATGAACTGAAATTTGGTATTTTGTAGAACAGTGACTAGTAAAGATACTTGTCATAATTCAAAGTCCCTTTTGTTGAGAGCTAATAGCAGTTTAACGTTTATCGTCGAGGGTGAAATGAATATCTCCAGGCTATGAATTATGGCTTTTCAAGTATCCACAGGAAGTGCCTAAGACTCACTTATACTACGGTACCCATTTTAGCTTTGATTCACAAGTGAAAGCAGCCTGGTTATCTGACGTTAAGTAGATTGCTTCTCTTTTGAGAGCTTGTTTAAGTTTATTGAGCACACAGATTTATTGCCTGAGATATAATGAAACCATTGTGTATGGATTCCTTTATTTGGCAGCACGGACCAAATAAAATCGATTCAGTTTCTGTTGACTCTAGTTTAGAAATATCCGTAAACCAGGACAGATAGTCTATTTGGAAGAGTGGCCTTACTACTGTCCACCGAAGGCGATTACCAAAAACTCTCTTGTCTAGCTTTTTGTTTTAGAAATTATGAGTGGCCTACGAGATCTCCAAACTTGAAGTGTTTTGTCTTGCAGAGTGCAAAAACGTTGGCCCCAGAACCAATTCCATTACTGCACTTGGACAGGTATTCATAGCGCCTGTGGTATGTGATACAAAGAAAAACTATCGTTGCGCTGCCACAAAGACGCTTGTGCTGTGTTTCGTTACATTTTGGCCGCCATTCTAACGATGCATGAGTGATCATTGGTCCAAATACGGTGATGTATGGCCAGTGGTTCGTTTCTGCCTGCAATCTCTAGTTTTTGCTAGAAGGGCAGCGGCTTGTATCCGAGGCTGGTACGGGATTGGTTTTGATGATTTTGTTAATGTATTAATTGCATGTGGACTTTTGAGTATTCAGGTTTCAGGTATCTGCGTTGACATTAAGGGTAATGTGATTGAAGTGAGAGATCGATGCATTCGATCAGTTACCGTACGATGATGCTATTTGGGAAAAATATTGATGACAGTGGCGGGAGAGCTGTAATTATGGACGAAGTCTGTACCATTCTGTCTCGAAATAATAAGCCAGAATGGGCGAGCATCCTGCCCAAGATCTACGAATGAGGCGATGTGTAGCACTGATAGTGAGAGAATGTATTGGATGTACCGTGTTAGCGTGAATAATATAGCGCTTGTGCAGACAGTTCAAATCTGAGTGAACTTTTATCAATTGTTCATGGTATAATTTGTATGAAGTTATTCAAGTTCCTGCACGTCCATGTTCCAAAACCCCGAGTCGTTACGGATGGAACTTTCATGAATATTGAAATTTAGGTACAAATATGGTAGTGGCTTGAAATAGTCCCTGAGTCTATTTCCAGAACATACTACCTATATGACTTTATTAAATTTCCGGTGAGCATGGTCGTAGCTATAAAACTTGGCGTTTTGGTTTTGATGGGGCTGTGGCCGATCAGGCTCCTCGTGACCGTTTTCGGGGTGACCATGCCAGTTTTGTCAAATTGTGAATTTGTTGAATGTTTAAATTGTGGCAAGCTAGATCATCCGCAGAGGAGTTGCACAGGACAGCTGGTGCCCGGACTGGAGCCTGCCACGGTTGCGAAGCCGACTGTGAGGATTTGTAGGCCAAACGAGAAACATTATAAAAGACAGCATCACCTGTGACAGTGTAAGATCAACTGACTAAAACTTACTAACCTCCAATAAAAGCAAAAACCAACTTGTCAAAAAAATTAAACTAAAAAACACTAAGCCAAAATACAGTTGGGAAAAAGAAAAGAAGAACTATCTGTTTGAATTATTTAACAAATTTAGAACATTTTGATAGCTTTAAGTTTAAGCATGCCGGATTATTTCGATTTGGTATTACGTATTATTTACATAACACATGAATCCATGTTCTAATTTTTAAATAGAGCGGTTCATGCGTACAATAATGAACCTCCTGGAGGTTGAGACCACAATTTAGTTAGGCTAATCGAGTGGATCGTTGAAAATCCACAGGGGTGACTAAAACTTTGAAGAGCCGACAAACTTTTATAATAAAAGTGGCTAAGGAGCAATTGAGGCGTGGGTCTGGACATTGGACATTTTCGTTAAATTCTTTAGAATTATTAACCGTGATGGAAGATGACATGCTACTGGATGCATCTGTCATGGTGTTTCGGTATGCTACTGTGATACCTCTGCCGAAGGTAACATGCTAACTAGGTGCCTCTATCGTGTGGTTTTCCGAGCTGGTTAAGCGATGACGGAATAGTGTTCCATTGCTGGGTAAGCAATGACGTGGTTTTCCGAGCTGGTTAAGCAATGACGGAATAGTGTTCCATTGCTGGGTAAGCAATGACGGTATGGTTTTCCGAGCTGGTTAAGCGATGACGGAAGAGTGTTCCATTGCTGGGTAAGCAATGACGGTATGGTTTTCTTGCGCTGGTTAAGCGAAGATGGAATAGCGATCGATTGCTGGTTAAGCAATGATGGTCTGTCGCTGTTGGACAAGCTATAACAATGCTTGAATACTGATATTGGTAGTCATGTATTTACTGGTGAAATGTATTGTCACAGAATTACGTTTTGTTTGACGACTTGTAAAAAAGGCGTCCATTAAATAATTTAGTGTACTATAGCTAAATTTTGAGCTTAATAGAAATGTGAACAAAGTTGTAACTATTTGAGCACTTATTGGTCAGAGATAGCCGAGCGAAAATAATGTGGATAAATTCTTTGTTTTCATATAGTTCACACGAGGACGTGTGAAACGTCAGAATGGCCGTGTCGGAGATTGTAATATCAAAGCATGTCATAACGATCATTTAATGAATCAAGTATTACATGAATCACTTATAATCTTTTAATTGTATTGTCGTAATCGAAACGTCAAGCATTCTTGGCTACAATGCTTGGATGGAATCAGTGTGTAGCGGTGCTCAGGGTGAGTGCATGTCCGCCTCGCTGAGATCATCACGTTTATATTATCGCTGTGGTTCTGAAATAGTGTTGCTCGACATAGAGTTTGCCAGTGATACTACCCCGCGACATATATATATATATATATATATATATATATATATATATATATATATATATATATATATATATAGATGAAAATGTTTACGGGTACGGCAGTCAGGATGATGGGATAGATGTTAAATGATACTCTTTTAAGTTACATGTCAAGCTTTCGGAATTTCTTTATTCCTTCTTCAGGACAGCTATAAATTTAACAACCATGTTACAATTTTGAAAAATGTTAAATGTACGCACTAAGTACTTACTACTTTGTGAGGTTAAATTATAAACCAAACAGTCATTAGAACTGTAATGACGTCTTGCAGAGAAATTAAGTTCATTAAAAATTTAAATTTTGAAATGAATTAACAAAAACAAGTAATTTAGTTAAGCTGAACACTTGTAAAACAGAGCAAATAGGCTCCGAAGAAGTCAATGTTATAAAAAACACACGTGTGACAACGACCTGTTCGAACCTTTAACAACTTTGTAAAACGATAAAAAGCAAAAGAAGAAAAGATAAACCTGGTAACAAGAAATGTTCTAAATGTTGAAATAATTTTAAATTGTATAAATTGTAGAAAATTTAAATTTATATTGTATCAGATGTTCTACTAATATTGGATGTATGTAATTCTTTAAATTTTAGAAGATAGTTGTATATTGAACTAACATCTGTTCTTTTATTCATAGTGCGTTCAGTTTTATTAATATGAACCATTTCAAGGAAATTCCGTTTGTTTGAATTAGTTTCAACATCTAAAACAGATGAGTTACTATAGTCAATACAATGCGAAAACTCATTGAAATGTTGTGATAACGCAGAAGCATTAGGTCTGTGTCTACAGTCACTTTTATGGGAACTGATTCTCGCTTTGAGTGATCTAGTTGTCTGCCCAACATAAACTTGTTCACGTTCGGGATAAGAATTTTTTATTAATATATTTTTAAATTTGTGTAAATTTTTCAACACGAGTGTAAGATGTGAGATACGGACAATAATGTTTTTTAACCCAAAATAACGTTGATCTTAATTTTCATAGTGTGGTGTGAATGAAAATGTATATACCTTCCTGAAGCCATCGGTTTTTGATACCAATCCAGTATGATTGTATTCAACGGTGTTCTTATCAATTTTGTGTCTAGGAAGGGTACACTTCTTTCTGTTTCTTTTTCGATGGTAAATTGTATACTGGGGTTGTAATTATTGAATGTGTCCAGTATTTCATCTATCCTATCACCAGGGACCGCGCAAATTATATATAATTTTGCGGCCATGTGGTCAGCGTATAGGGCACATTCGTCTTTAGGTCGTGATGAACGTTTTTCTGCCACTTGAGCCAAAAGCTGATATGCCTAATTAATTTGAACATTATTTTCGTCACTTTTCTTGGTTCTCTTGGGACCGCCTTTTCCTTTTGTAGAAGCTGTAGATGTGTGAGATATGAATGTTTCCCTTAAGTTGGCCGGCACATCAACTCCTACGTTTTGGCTATCCCTTCTTCCACACTGAATTTGCTGATAACGGCGACATTCCGAGGCTGTTTTTGAGTATCACCAGTTGCCTCAGTCTCGGACGTTTCCAGATCTTCACTTTCACTCTCGTCAACTTGTACCTGCCCTTCTTCTTCGATTTCCTACAATTAACAGTGAACCATCAATACTCAATAATTATATAAAGCAAAATTGATTTTAGTTGTTGCAGATGCCGGAATCTCCCCACGAATGGTTAAAAGTTGCAGCGGAATTTGAACATAAATGGAACTTTCCTCATTGTGTAGGAGCAATTGATGGGAAACATATTATGTTGCAAGCTCGTATAAAATGTGGAAGTGATTTTTTCAATTATAAAGGTCAGTTAAGTATTGTGCTGATGGCAGCAGTAGATGCCAAGTACTCATTTTTATTTGCCAACGTAGGTTGCCAAGGGCGAATTTCCGATGGGGGAGTTTTTAAAAATACCGATTTATATTCAAAACTACAGGAAGAAACTTTAAACCTTCCACCTGCTTTGCCATTACTTGAGCAAGGAAAAGAAATACCGTGTGTTTTCGTCGCTTTTGATGCTTTTGCCCTGACGCAAAATATAATGAAACCCTATCCTGGATTACAACAGAAAGGTTCTTCCAAACGAGCTTTTAATTATTGGCTGTGCAGAGCACGGAGAGTAGTGGAAAATGCTTTCGGTATTGTATCAGTCATATTTAGTGTTTTACGAAAACCATTACTTTTGGAACCAAAGAAAGCTATTTCCGTAGTAGTTGCTTGTGTGTACCTGCACAACTTTTTAAGAAACAGCAAAACAAATGTATACGTCAGAGGGTGCATATGATGCCGTTTCGAATGAGGATGTTATTCCAGGGTCTTGGAGAAGAGAAACTACAGATGATGCTTCTTTCCGTCCTCTCAAAAGAACAGGCTGTAAAGCTTCGACTACGGCACAGGAAATTAGAGAAGAGTTTGCTCAATATTTTTCAACAAGCGGTCGTGTTTCGTGGCAAGATGAATTCGAATAATTGATGTATGATGTTGCTGATAGGAGAATTACAATATACATTTTGTGGGGTGTGACGATTTTTAAGAGTGTAATAATAAAATATAAGTTGACAAGAGCAACAGTATTTATTTACCTTTCTATTGCTCGTTTCGCTTATGTCAGAATTAGGTTCGTTACTATCGTGCAAAAATGCAAAATATTTGAAACCAAACCATAGGTGTTCCTGGATTTCGTCGGCACCCATTCCTGACTTTTTCATGCGTATTTCCTTTGCACGGGCTCGACGATATTGCGCTAAAATGACAAATAGTTTCCGTTCTACTTCGTCCGGTGGCATATTTGGAGCCGCACTAATTTCTTGAAGCGAGTCTTTCTTCATATTCCGCTTTTTGTAATGAGATTTTTTTGGATTCCATAAATTTGGATGCACTTCATATGGTTCGATTAAATTAATAATTTTCTCTTCACTCTACTCCATTGTTAAAAGAGCTAACCACACTTTCAAGATCGATCATCACCCATGAACGTTCACACTAGAACTGCTGTTTGCTAACAGTTTCTTTGAAGTTACCGCTCATGTAACGAACTTTGGCCGAACTCGAATCCGAACACTAACTGCTCGCGATCTCTGGTACACACCAACTTCTGCAGAGGATCGCGAGCTATTCGCGAACTTGGTCTGTACGCGGCTTAACACACATAATGAAATGAGGGATGAAAGAAACGTTTCTAATCGTTATGTTATTGTATTACATATTTATTACTTATTTCCATTACATAATTATATAAATGACACCATGAAAAAATTATTTGTTTAAATACCTATAAAAAGTATAATAATGTAAATAGAAATATTTTTGGGACCTAAAAATAAAAAATGAAATAAATTGTACCAAAATATATTTTGAAATACAAACTTTGTCAATTAATGAAATTACAATAAAATTAATAACTTTTCTCAGAAGAAAACAGTCGAGTTTTAGGTAATATTAAAAGAAGACCATATATTACTGATTACTAGTCCGAATCATTGTAACTTCTTGTTCCATCTCCATCCCAAACACAGTCAAACATCGTTTTCTTTGAATATTAAAACAAATTAAGGTCACATTAAAAAATAAGTACTGAACACATTAGTTCAAAGGAAAAAGGATCTATTTAAACAAGGAAGCAAAATAATGATTATAACAAAAAACTATAAAAATGAACGCTTCTAAAATAAAATTCTACTTGTTTAATTTGGGATTAATTATGTCTGGTAGTAAGTTATGTAAATAGAATGGTTTTAATTTTTCTAGCATATTTTCCGCCCAAAAATTGTCGTCTCTGTAAATCTGGAACAAAATAATAGAATAAGTTTATAAGAAATAAATAGTTATTTTGTCTGCCCATACCTTCTCTTCCTATAATCCTTTCGGTGTCCAACATACAAAATAATAATTTCTGTTTGTTATATGCAGCTGGCCTTTCACTTGATGATAATATTGACGGATTTTTTTATTGGAATACATTATTTTCATAGGTGGCAAATTTAATTTTATTTGCAATTATTGCATCTTGAGGTGTCATTTTTGATGCAGTCGCAGGATACTTTATTTCAATTATTCCGTTAGTACCTACTTATCCATCCGGACTAGCGCCCAAATAGCATATTTCTTCGTCAATAAATATTCTACATTCCTGTACTTGTAACCCGTATTTAGTTTCAAAGTCTTTAATAGCTTGAGGTTCATTTTCGACTCCATATTGTGTATATTTATTGCCCCTGAACTGTGAATATAAAATATTTTGTACTGATTTTGACGGATTTGTAAAATTCCTCATTCTACATATTCGCCCTAAATGCGAAGCAATAAGTCTTCGTAGTCTTTCTGTATGCCACAATATATTCACGTGCTGGCCAATTGTATTTAATTGAGTATCCCAAATTTCTGTTGCCATTTTCTCAATTTCTTTGAGGAAAATTTATTTTTTTACTTTTGTATGGTTCATCATCCATGACCTCATTAGCTTGCAGTGTATTCAAACCATAATCAGCATCTGCATTTACGTTTGAGTTATAATTTGTGAAGTAACTTCTTTTTCTCCAAGCACCATCAGCAATGACTGTTATTATGGGTACACCGTCTTTGTCAACATCGCCCGCTTCTCGAGCTAACATAGCTTCTTCAACGCCTGCATTTTGCATTGACTCCCATGCACTTTCCTGGTATATTTCGGCTAAATTATTCTGATTTTTCAAATATAAATCAGAACTCATACAGGGGATATCAAGTGCAATGAAGAATTCAGATAATTGCGCAAAACTTCCTCCTGTAATTGTCATTGCGTTCACTGCTGCAATGTTTACATCCAATATATTTTCATTGCGCTCACTCCTTATTTCCTTCGAAATATTGCACATATTGCATTTAATTGTAAAAGTAGACAAAAACCCACACTTTTTTTCTTTTACAATATTCAAATTTCTAAATGTGCAAGAGAACAGATCGCAATGTTCAAATTCTTTAATTTCTTCAAAGAAATAATATATTTCCACAATACGCCTCTCTTGTAATATCTGTGCAGGCAAATATGCGCTTGAGTTGATATATCTGAAAATTATAACATCTATAAATGTACTGCTCTGTTTGAAAACGAAGAATAGAAAAGAACATGAAAAAAGTTTTAACATGATTAATTAATTTATAACTACGTTAGTACATACCTAGAGTCTGTAGATACTGATTGTGAAACATTCTTAGTAGATGTTCCTGGTATTATATTGTCCTCCGCAGCTCTATATCAAAAATTGAGAATAAACATAATTAATTTGCATATAAGGTAAATGCTATTTTTTTGTGCTACGTATGTATAAGTTTACAACAAATACATTATCCACATGGTTCTCTTACATTGTATCAAAAATGTTATAAATATAAGTACTTGGAGCACCACAAAAAAATTCAAAGTTGTCGTTTTAAAAGTATATTTACGCCCACAGTTCTAATGACTGTTTGGTTTATAATTTAACCTCACAAAGTAGTAAGTACTTAGTGCGTACATTTAACATTTTTCAAAATTGTAACATGGTTGTTAAATTTATAGCTGTCCTGAAGAAGGAATAAAGAAATTCCGAAAGCTTGACATGTAACTTAAAAGAGTATCATTTAACATCTATCCCATCATCCTGGCTGCCGTACCCGTAAACATTTTCATCTATATATATATATATATATATATATATATATATATATATATATATATATATATATATATATATATATATATATATATATCTGCCTAAACCCTGATTGTGTATCTGGTAAAATTTGTTTTATGTCTAATTTTTCTTATATTGTGTTCAATAGTGTTATTCCCCGGTAATTGTTACCTATGATTTTCCGGTTTTTATATCTTTACATAAATTTTTGTTTTTCTTTATTTTTAGTTTGTATACCTCCTGCGTTATATATTCTTTTCTAAAGTGTCTTAAGAATTTTTTGTTTCTCTTTGTTTTTCCCTACTTTCTTTATCCCACTAGTAATTTTTTGAGATAGTCTCACTGTTTATCCTTATTTTTGTTGTTGCTTTGTGTACTTCGTTTGTTAAGTGCTTTATCTGTTTTATCGTTCTGCATAAATGTTGTTCTGCCTTAACTTATATTTGGCAAATTCCTTTTGTGTGTTTTAAGGTAATGGCTATTAATTGATGGTCAGATTCAGTTTGCTCCATTATTTCGAATTTTATTACTTTACTCCGTGCTTTGTTATTTGCTTTCCGTAATCTATGACCGATGCCTCGTTTTTTTGTGTTTATGATTGTGAATTCTCCTGTTTCGCACCATTTTATCAGGGATGAGCCTTGTTTGTTCAAAATTTTATCTTTAGAGTTCTTTTTCTCAATTTCACCGGTAAGTAAGTTAAAATTATTTACGGGAGAGCATACGCACTACTGTATGTGTTAGTCTTTTATTCATTTTTTATAAAATTTATATCAGTTGGTTCATGAATAACTCCTGATCATCATTTAATTACTAATACTGAAGTGACCATAAGTGTGTTCTTGTTATTTGCGAAAGTATATATTTTTTCTCATCACAATTAAATTAATCCACAGTGTTAAGTGCGTTGGCGAGTATAGTGTCTACCAAAGCGTTGAATATGTCCTCACAGTGCTCAGCGTGTTTTAAGAAATTTGACAGCTCATCATCTCTATCTGTAACATGCGCCAGAGTTGTTCTAATTGTTTGCATTCCGAATGTGTGCAGGTGAATCAAGCAGATTGCCGAACGCTGCGATCAATGAAAAATATGAAATGGTTTTGCAACCCCTGTGAATCTACAGTTAAATTCACTGCAAAAATAGCTGAATTGAAACAAATTATATTATCCTTGCAAAAAGAGATAGTGGAGGTAAAAAATAAATTGCACACTAATGATAGATCTAAGCTTGATGAATCTACTGAATTTGGAAACATAATATCTGAAGATGGGTCCCAAGGGAAAAATGATTGGACAAGCAGTCTACTGATGAAAATTATTTATTTCTAACCGACGTTTCGACTAAAACGTTAGTCTTCTTCAGGGCACTATAATGAAAATTACAAACATTCTTTACAAATGAGGTACAGGTATAAAGACATAAAAAATATTTTGCTTATAAATAATGTACAGATACTTACAGAAATGGTCAATTACATATCATTTGTGGCAACCACCCATGAGGAACAGTTTTCGATAAAATTATCACAGAGTTGATCGTCATAAGGTATATAAACATCAATAAATAACATATAAAAAGATTAGCAGTCAATTGTAAAAAAATAAATATGAAAATTGTAAAATTTGTAGTCCAAAATGTAAAATAAAAACTTTTTTTATCAAAAAATTACACGTGTGACTGACTAGTTGACTTATATGTGAATATACAAGGATAATCACGACTTAAGTAAGGAAAAGGATTAATTAACAACTATCCAATAGGGTCGTCGAACTATAAAATTATCCACACCCAACGTTTTGGGGGCCTGGTGAGTAAGCAACAATATTTACATCTGTGTAATGTGGTATGAACAACTTATTTTTTCTTTTTAATTTTATGTTGTATCAGGTTGTGGTAAATTGTGCTCAAGTTTTCTATATCAGTTTGGTGATTTATAGACACAAAAAATAATTTCAGAGCTGAATTCACAAATATACTTACTAATCATTTAAATCAACAGAAAACATACGATAGAAAAGAAAACATCACGAGTAAAATGTATAAAAAAACAAAACAATTTCTAAAAAATAATAAAGATACTCTTATAATAAAAACAGATAAAACTAAAAAAACAGCTGCGATCAATAGAAATGATTATTGTCAAATGATGTCGAATATGCTTAGCGATACTAATGTCTACCAACCTATAGAGGAGGATATCACTAAAAAGATACAAAATAAAAATAATTTATATATTAAAAAATTACATTCAGCCAATTATATTGATACGAGCACAAAAAAATGTTTAACAATAGACAATTCAGTACCACCTAAAATTTATGGATTACTTAAAGACCATAAAAAAGAATTATCAATAAGGCCGATTGTGTCTGGTATCGACTCTCCAACGTACAAATTATCCAAATATTTAAGTCATATTTTAAGTAATTTAGAAAATGATGAATATTACACAAAAAATTCGACGGATTTTCTGGATTCCATAAAAGAAACAATTGTTCCAGAAGGCTATATTCTACTGTCTTTAGATGTTGTATCGCTTTTTACAAATATACCATTGGACCTTATAACCACTGTCATCACAAAAAAATGGGACAATATTAGCTCTAAAACTGACATACCGCTTAATACATTCATAGAAATCATAACTTTTTGTTACAATAGCAGTTACTTTTCATACAACGACCAATTCTATAAACAAGTCTCGGGCACAGCTATGGGAAGTCCGCTGTCGCCTGTCCTGGCCAACCTAGTGATGGACCACGTTCTTGAAGAAGTTTTGCAACAGCTTCCAATTGAGTTACCATTTATCAAGAAATATGTCGATGATATAATTACTGCAGCCCCTAAGGAACAAATACAAATGATAGTTGACACATTCAATAATTTTCATCCGAGTATACAATTTACCGTGGAACTTGAAAAAGATAATGAAATTCCGTTTTTGGATATGCTTCTAATACGCAACGAAGACAACACCATTGCCACAAAGTGGTACAGAAAACCTGTTTCTTCATCCAGATTATTAAATTATAAATCATATCATCCCATACATCAAAAGATAAATGTAGCAAAAAATATGAAGAATCGGGCTTTACAACTAACACATCCAAAATACCACACAGAAATAAAAAACAAAATTAAACTTTTATTAAACAAAAACGACTATCCAAGGAAATTAATAAATAAAATAATGAACACTTCAACTGACAATGACTCACAAAAAAATAAAAATGAAACTAGATACATGTCATTACCCTATGTCAACGGGCTAGCGCCAAAATTCAAAAAATTAATAAAAGATAAATTAGATAAGGATGTAGCTTTCAAACAGCAAAAAACAGTAAGGAACCTCTTTAGCAAAATCAAGGACAAAAACAATAAACTAATACAATCAAATTTAATCTATAAAATTCCATGTAAGAGTTGTGATTTAACATACACCGGTCAGACTAAACGCTACTTAAAAATAAGACTGGATGAACACAAAAGAAATTGCAATAAAATTAAAGAAAATCCAAACAATGATACGAAATGTGCTCTAGTAGCTCATATTCGTAACAATATGGAACATGAATTTGATTTTGAGAACACAAAGGTCTTACAAACGGAACGAAATCTACACAAACGACTCACACTAGAGATGCTACATATTAAATCCGACTATAAAAATATAAATCACCAAACTGATATAGAAAACTTGAGCACAATTTACCACAACCTGATACAACATAAAATTAAAAAGAAAAAATAAGTTGTTCATACCACATTACACAGATGTAAATATTGTTGCTTACTCACCAGGCCCCCAAAACGTTGGGTGTGGATAATTTTATAGTTCGACGACCCTATTGGATAGTTGTTAATTAATCCTTTTCCTTACTTAAGTCGTGATTATCCTTGTATATTCACATATAAGTCAACTAGTCAGTCACACGTGTAATTTTTTGATAAAAAAAGTTTTTATTTTACATTTTGGACTACAAATTTTACAATTTTCATATTTATTTTTTTACAATTGACTGCTAATCTTTTTATATGTTATTTATTGATGTTTATATACCTTATGACGATCAACTCTGTGATAATTTTATCGAAAACTGTTCCTCATGGGTGGTTGCCACAAATGATATGTAATTGACCATTTCTGTAAGTATCTGTACATTATTTATAAGCAAAATATTTTTTATGTCTTTATACCTGTACCTCATTTGTAAAGAATGTTTGTAATTTTCATTATAGTGCCCTGAAGAAGACTAACGTTTTAGTCGAAACGTCGGTTAGAAATAAATAATTTTCATCAGTAGACTGCTTGTCCAATCATTTTTCCCTTGGGACCCATCATCCATTCTTCAGTCGATTATCGATCAAATTTCAATAATATCTGAAATCAATGAGCGCGAGAGAAAGAAATCAAACATAATAGTATATAACCTTCCCGAAGTGGAAACAAACTAATCATCCGCTGGTATTTCAACAAATGATGTACAAGTGGTCTCTGAAATTATTTCTTTGACTACAACAGACTCTGTGTCCTTATCTGGAGTAAATGTAGTCCGCTTGGGTAAAGTCAATACAAATAGCACCAGACCACGGCCACTTAAAGTTATTTTTAAAGACTCTGCATCTTCATTACAAATTCTTAAAAACTCTAAAAAAATAAAGCAGTCTAAATTTAATAATATTATCATTTCCGGTGATAAAACTCCGAAACAAAGGCAACATTATGCCGAAGTTAAACGTGAACTTCAAAATCGCATCGCTAATGGTGAGGAAGATCTCTTTATCAAATATATAAATGATGTGCCGCGTATAAATAAGTCAAAAAACTGAACGAAAGTTCAGTAGGTGTAAATCTCTACTACCAAAATGTGCGCGGCCTGAACTCCAAGCTAGCAGAACTTTATTTGAGTGCGTTGTCCAACAATTACGATGTCCTTGTATTCTCCGAGACGTGGCTTACCAGCAGTGTCGCCAGCAGTGAATTCATTGACTCACGTTACTGTGTCTTCAGAACTTAACTGAAATCAAGCAATGACGGGTAAAACACGAGGAGGTAAAGTTTTAATAGCGGTCAATGACACTTTCAATTCGCAACTTATTCCAATCAGCTGTGATTCATTTAATATAGACTGTGTTTGCGTTAAATTTAGTAGCAATAATTTTCATTGCATTTATATTGTAGCTGTTTACATTCCGCCTGATACTAGCGTTGCAGAATATATGAATTTTTATGATTTTATAAGCTCTCTTTCTTTCATAATGAATAGCAATGTACTGATTGTTGGTGATTTTAATGTAACCAATTTAAATAAATTTTACACTGAAAATGTTATGAATAGTGATGTGCGTAGATTCACACAATTTATTAATTTCTTAAATATGGAGCAATATGAAAAAATACCAAACAGTAAGAATAATATTCTTGACGTTGTAATATCTAGTGTCTATTGTAAGGTTGATAAATGTGCTTTCACTTTGCTATCGGAAGATGCTCATCACCCTTCATTACTTGTTGAATGTGTTCTTTCTGACAAAAAGTCGCACAAAAATTTAATTAGAAATAATATTCTCTTCTATAATTATAAAAGAGGAGACTATGGTTTGTTATACAAGTTATTAAGCGACGTTGACTGGCAATGTTTAGAATCTTACACTGATGTTAATGATGCGTTGGATAAATTCTATTCAATTATTTATAATATTTTTGATACATGCTTTCCTAAAACTGTAATACGTAGAAATAAGTATCCCGTATGGTTTACAAAAGAAATTAAAGGTCTCATACAAGAAAAAGAACACTATAGAAAGCTACTCGTATATAAAAGTATGGTTTAGTTTATTATTTTGAAAAAGCTAAAAGTTTAAGATCGACTGTAAAAAAATTAATTAAAAATTCGTATAAACAGTATCTTAATAATGTTCAAAATAGTACTGCGTCTGACTATAGCAATTTCTGGGATTTCATTAACACTAAGAAGGATGCTAAGAGAATTCCATCAACAATGTATCATAACAAAGAGCAGTATACAAATAATGCAGAGATTGCTGAGGCATTTGCAAACTATTTTAAGAGCGTATACAATACAGATAATACAAACATTGATTATTCCAATTTTAGAACTGATTTTTCGAAGGCATTCGACACTGTAAATCACAAAATTTTGTTATATAAATTACATTTAATAGGGTTTTCTAGTAATCTGTGCTCTTTGTTGCAACCATATTTAAATAACCGTATGCAGTACGTTAATTGTAATGGGTATAAATCATCAAAATTTGTAGCATTTTCTGGGGTCCCGCAGGGCTCTATCCTAAGGCCCCTTCTTTTCCTACTGTTTGTGAATGACATAATCAATGAATTGGAATACTGTCACTGCTTAATGTACGCAGATGACTTTAAGTTATATCGTGAAATCTCAAATGTACATGACTGTCATTCACTACAATTCGATTTTAACAAAATACTGATGTGGTCTGTCAAAAACCAGCTTAATTTTAATGTCGGTCAGTGTCAAGTAATTAGTTTCAGCAGGAAACATACAAATATCACTTTCAGTTATCATATGAATAATCTGGTTTTACAACGTGTTACTCTTGTTAAAGATCTTGGTCTATTACTGGACTCAGGATTGACTTTAAAATGTCATATTGAAGCAATGATCACTAATTGTTATAAAACCTTAGGTTTCGTGTTGCGAATCACATTTGAATACAAAAATATTTCCTGCTACAAGTCCTTATATTATTCGTTAGTTTTAAGCAAGTTAGATTATGGTAGTATCATATGGAACCCTTCACAGCAGTATCTGATCAATGCTATCGAGGGAATTCAAAAGAAATTTGTAAAAACTGTTTGTTATAGATTATTTGACTACTGGCCACAGGGTGAATATGTGCAGGTGTTAAATAATTTTTCCCTAGAACCTTTAATAAATCGGCGTACTAAACAGGAAATTATATTTTTATATAAACTAATAAATTATTTTGTTGATGATCCTGAATTATTAAAGCTGCTTACTTTTTATATAAATAACTGCAATACTCGTTTGGAACAAACTTTTGTTTGCAGTTCCTCACGAACAGAATACCACCTTAATTCACCTCTAAACACCATGTGCCGTAGATATAATAATTACTGCAAATATTTAGATTTCTCTGATAATATTAGGACTTTTAAATATAAGCTACATGAATTATTTTCAATATAATAAATGTATTGTATCTTGTTTCAAATTTTCTACAACGCATAATGCATTCATGTAACAATACTTGTATGGTTATTATTTTCATGATACTTAGTTGTACGTTTGTAATGCTTTCATGTAACAATACTTGTATGTTTAATTTTTATAATACTTAGTTGCATATTTGTACTGTATGTTTTCTCATGTATTTTTATATGATATTATTCTGTAATTGGGGCATAGTACCTGTTGAATAATAATACTAATAAATAAATAAATAAAAGTATGGTTACAATGTCCACCTTTTTCGCCTGTCGGGGCATTAAAATCTCCTGGTAATACCAGGTTGTATTCACTTGTTTCTTCAATCTATTCTACTAATTCTTTTAGTATAGCATTTATCCTGTTAATATTATATATGGTTATTATACTCTATATTTCCTTGTCTAGTCGTACTTGTCTACCTTGTATATTTTCCGTAAATTTCGTATTGGTATCTATTTCTTCAATATTTTATTTGATTCCTGTAATAATTCTCCCTCTCGACCTACCTTTTTTGCTTTATTGTCTTCCTGTTCTTTTCTTCTACCTAAGTTTCTGCAAATCCTGTGATATGATAATTTCTTATTTTATCTTAAAAATGTGTCCCTTTCCCTTTAATACCATTTATGTTCCAGAACCCTATTTTCATATTATTTTTTTTATATTTACTTTCTCTCTTCTCTATTGTATCTAAATATTTTGTTCCTTTTTTATCTTGTTCTTGAGTTTCTTCGATAAAGTTTTCAAGGTTGTTCCAGGTATACCATTTTTCGTATATTTTAATTTTTTTGTAAGCTACTATAATTGGGTGACCATTCTCTCTTTTCTCTTTTGCTATCTTTCTGAGAGTCACTTGGATTTCTCGTTCTTGCTGTATAAAATCCTGGTCGACGTAGGTATTAATTTTTTGAGTAATCTTTTGTTTTTAATATTTTTTGTTTTTCTTCCCAACTTGGCAATTTAACTATAACTGCTTCAGTTTCTTTCGTTTTTATTTGATATGCATCCGCAACCGTAGTTTCTATTCTCATGTTATCTCGTAGCCATTCTTCTACTGCTTTTTTGTGTTTTCATTTCCAACATTTATTCCTTTGGTTATTACGTTTTTTTCTGTTTTCTCGTTTTTCTCGTGGTTCTCTTCTATTTTCCAGCTTTTTTATTCTTTTTGAAAGTTCTCATTTCTCTTTTTTTCCTCTCTGGTTCCTTTTTATTTACATCTTCTTCTAATTTTCTTATCATACTATTATTTTCTCACATCTCTTGCAGCAATTCTATCTTAAGTGTATTACTTTAGTTACCCCCTTGACTGCTTTGAGTATTTCCTCTGTGGTCATGATTTCCTGATTATTTTGCGTATTGTCCTTAGTTGTATTCTTTATATATGACCGGGCAATCAATTTACTTTTTTTGAATGTCTTGCGTTCCTTCTTCTGTATGCTCTCTCTGTTCTCGTTTACATTTGAGTAGATATTCTGTAGAACTAGCACTTTGAACCCCACTCTTGCAACTGGCTTTGCATTTGTATGCCTTTTTTGTTATTTATGCAAAGTCTGAAGCGTTTTGTATTTTGCCTAATTTTGGTAAATTTTTTGCTGTATGTTATGGTTTGATTTGTATGCTCGTGTTAAGAGGTGCCGTTGTTGTGATTAACTGTTTGTTGTCTGTTTTATTAACGAGTATCTTTTTTATCTCTCGATCAGAGATGACACTAGTTATATATTTTTTGTAGATTGCTAGGTAAATTTCGGCAGCTCTGACTTAACCTTAAAAAAAATTCAGGTGCGCACATATCAACCATTGAACACAGCTACACTGTAGTATTCAACTTCAGATCTGTTATCACTATCAAACGTGAACTCGGTATTTGGTGTTCTCAAAGTGTCGACTGCTTGTTGGTCAAATTTCTAATTTGGTTCAGGCATGTTATTTAAGATCGTATAAAAAAATCTTGTAAGCAACTCAAGTGTAAACAAGTGTTATGACATTCGGTTAATAATTTTCGTGATTCGGCAAGCCTCGTCACGAAATACTATGGCATATCATAAAGCTTGTGTTTACACTATCGTTGCATAAATAACTATTTTACACACCCAGTAATGACATATTACTACCCTACTCACAACCGAAAATATCAATTTCCTGGTGTAGGTAAACGGAAAAAATTAACAAAAAGCACTGACTTTCTCGGGCATTTTACAAGATAATTTTCACAACAATAAAAGTTTCTGTACTCGTATAGTAATGTTTCCGTGTATCAAAAACCGCAAAATCACCTATAATCGCCAATATTTTTAAAATAAATTTGTCTGCCTTAGTGTCCTCTGTTGTCATCAATGTCAAAATGAAACATAACAACAAGACAAATTACTACAGACTACATGAATTTACAAGTATCTCGACAATATATTTACTGTCAATAATTTTGTCAGTTAAATTTTTTTTGTAAAACTCTTATGAGAAAACCGCATTCTAACATTCGCTTTAAAACATCAATCATGTGGGATGTATTTCTTCCCGCATATAGGTTTTTAAATAACTATTTATTGCTTTAAAACTAGAAAATCATGTATTTACAAAGTAATTAAGGAGAATAGTAATTAAGCATTGTTTAATTAAATTTTTGGTGAAACCAACTCTGTAGTACTGGCAACTATAGCGATACAATTAAAAAAAACATACAGGCTGTTTCTTTAAAACAATAAATATTGTTTTGGGCAAAATAATGAATTTAGATAAAATTTTATATACAAAAATGATCAGGATAGGAAAATAATTTATTAGTACACACCAAAAATTCAACCAGTGGTTCTCAAACCGTAGAACAAAAATTATATGTTTTTAAATGGTAACCTATACCTACAATTATTTATAATGTATTAGAGATTTTTTTTCTGGTTTCATTGATATAAATATTGTATAGGTTTTGTATATTCTATGTGGTTCTTTGGCGTGTTAATTTATTAAATTAAACACTCGTTGAAGTGGACTGTATATTTATTTTACACCTTTTTACAATTAGACATATACAAAGTGTATTGCGAACGGTCATCCGCTCACCTTGGCGTCTACACACATACTCATACTGCTTGATGCCGTCTATGCGCACACAACATGGCGCAATAAAGTGCTCAGCAGTTACAAAACATTTTTCATATTATGCTAAAACATTAAACATTCTCCCGCCTTGAAATTATATAATTTCAAATACAAAAATAAATTAAATTAGTAAGTCTAAGAACATTGAGTTACATTTTACAAGTGATAGTAAGAGTTTTTTTTTTCAATTATCAATGGGTAATAGAGCAACCTTCACTACAGGCCTTTTCACAATACCATTTGAACACTTAATTGACATAATTCGCACCAAGCCGTCTGCGCCTGGATGTGTTTGAATTATGCGTCCCATCTTCCAGTGAAGCACAGGAACGTTGTCTTCTTTGATGATGACAAGATCGCCGACCTGTAGATTTGGATGTCGTTGTCGCCATTTTGTTCTAGTTTGTAATTCAGTAATGTACTCCAGTGACCACCTCTGCCAGAAGTGCTGAATTATTCTTTGGAGATACTGAAACCTCGTCAAACGATTGGTAGGCACATCAATATATTTATTGTCATTCAAAGACGTTGCCTTTCGTCCCAATAAGAAGTGTGAGGGGGTAAGGGGTTCTCAGTCATCAGGAGACATGAATAAAGGATGTAGGGGCCTTGAATTTAGAACCGCTTCAACCTGGGTAAGGACCGTTAAAAAATCTTCAAAGGTTACACGAGCATCTAACAATACACGTTTTAAGTGATGTTTTGTAGCTTTAAATCCAGCTTCCCAAAGGCCACCAAAATGTGGGCTATTTGCTGGTATAAAATGCCATTGTATTCCCTCATTACTAAATGTATCTGAAATTTTGTCTTTGTTTGTTATTAAAGAATTTCCTAATTCTCGCAATTGTGAAGTAGCCCCAACAAAATTTGTGCCGTTGTTAGAGTACACATGACAAGGTTTTCCTCGTCGCGCGATAAAACGTCGAAAGGTGGCAATAAACGCGTTAGAAGTTAACTCTGTAACCGGTTCCAGATGAATGGCCTTTGTACTTAGGCAAACAAACAATGCTATGTAACATTTATATGTTTTTTGACCACGTCCAATGCGAGATTTAACTACGAATGGTCCCGCATAGTCAACACCTACTGCAAAAAAAGGAAATACTGATTGTAAACGATTCCTTGGGAGGTCACCCATATACTGTTTTTGTAATACAGGCTTGTTCTTAAAGCACGTTACGCATTTTCGCACAACGTTCCGCGCAAGACTGCTTCCCGAAGTGGGCCAAAATCTTTGCCGAATATTTGAAAGAATAAATTGTGGTCCAGCATGCATGGACCGCTCATGTTCCTCTTCTACTATCCTTTTTGCTAGTATATGTTTACCAGACAATAGCATCGGATGTTGTTTGTCATACGTGAAGTCAGCATTTTTTAATCTTCCACCAACTCGTATAATTCCGTCATTATCAATAAAGGGTGATAATTGTGATAAATTCCCCTTTAGTGTATCCTTACCATGATTAATAATGGCAAATTTTTCATAAAAACTTTCTTGTTGTGCAAGACGTAATAATTTCTTTGTAGCTAAATTGAGTTCCTCAACTAATAACCCACCAGTGGTTTTCTTTTGTTTATTTCGTGAGTTTTTAACAAACCGCAAGCACCAGGCAATAGTTCTTTTCATTTTTGTAAATGATGAGAATTCTTGAAATGGAAATGTATCACCCTGGTTTGTTGTGAGTGCCCTAATATTGGTTTTTATCTCAGGAATTATTTTTTCTTCACATTGAGTGACTGGCCATTGATCTTGATGAGACTGAAGCCATGATGGACCATTTCACCACAGTGTGTTAAGCTTGGTAGGTGCACATCCTCGAGAAAGCACATCAGCAGGATTGTCCTCTGTTCGAACATGACGCCACTGACTAGTACTTGTACAATTTTGTATCTGTTGTACTCTGTGAGCTACATAAGTCTTTAAATTATTAGGATCAGCTTTGAGCCAACGCAAAACGATCATGGAGTCACACCAATAGAAAATGTTTTCCTTGGGTAATTTGACCGAATGTCGTATATCCTTTGCTAAGCGGGTGGAAAGTAATGCTCCACACAATTCAAGTCTGGGTATCGTAGTCTTTTTTAATGGTGCAATTTTGGATTTTGCACATATGAGATGAACCCGAGAATCTCCCTCTGTGTAGTGTTTTAAATATGCACATGAGCCGAAAGCCTTTTCAGATGCACTGAAAATATATGAAGCTCTATATTTTCATGTATGCCTGACGTATATCGTGGAATTTTGATGGTTTCGATGTCCTTTAATGCTGTTTTAAAGAACTTCCATCTTTTTTGTAGATGTTCTGGCAATAGTTCATCCCATTCATGACCTATTTGCCACAGATCTTGGAGTATTAATTTAGCCATGACTATACACGGTGCTACTAACCCTAACGGGTCAAACAATTTTGATATGGATGACAATACTTCTCGTTTTGTACTTTCTTCTTTATTATCTTGAGTTTGATATTTCAATGTATCTGATTCTGGTGACCAATACAATCCTAACGTTTTTATTTCATCAGATCCAATTTTCAAAACGCCTAGTTCATTTGTGTTTGATGTTGAAATTTTCTCTAGCAGTTGGGAGTTATTTGTAATCCATTTGCGCAATGAAAAGCAGCCAGTGTTTAAAACTGTATTAATATCTTCATAGAGTTTTATAGCTTCTTCTATAGAATTTGCACCCGTCAGAAGGTCATCGACATAAAAATCATTTAATATGGCTAGACATGCTTCAGGAAAAGTTTCCAAGTTATTACGAGTTGTTTCTTGCAAACATCTCGTTGCTAGGTATGGCGCTGCAGCTGTACCATACGTCACAGTATTCAAAGTGTAATGATTAAGCGAATCTTCTGGATTTTCTCTCTATAATACACATTGATACTTTCGTTCCTCAGGTCTGATCCACACCTGACGATACATCTTCTCTACGTCTGCAGATAGAACATATTTGAATGTTCTGAAGCGAATTAATAAGCTAAATAATTTTGGCTGAATGACTGGTCCTACATGTTGACAATCGTTGATGGAAAGGCCCGATGTAGTTTTACATGACCCATCAAAGACTACCCTTAGTTTAGTAGTTAGACTGGTTTGTTTCTGCACACCATGATGTGGCATATAATATCTTGCGTTCTCGGCAGGGATTTTAGACATGTGCCCGAGTTGAATGTATTCGTTGATAAATGATACATATTGTTCCTTCAATTTGAGGTCTTTATTTAATCTTTTCTCTAAGTTATAAAATCTTCCCTTTGCAATTTCAAAGGAATCACCTAAGTGTTGTTCAGGATCTTTGTTGAATGGAATAGCTACAACGTAACGTTCGTCTTTATCTTGAATTGTCGTCTCTGTAAAGTATTTTTCGCAAACATCTTCTTTCTGTGTTGTGTTTTCGATACAATCTTCTTGTTCCCAGAATAACTGGAGTTCCCGATGAATGTCTTTATTTGTTATAAGGTGACATCGTGTCGTGGATGCTTCTTCATTGTTAGGCACTGGTCCTGCAACAATCCAACCTAATTTTGTTTTTTGTATAATGGGCATGTTGGGATCACATGTGTAACGTTCTGGACACAGAACTTCCCAAAAAATATCTGTTCCAAGTAAAATGTCTACTCTCTGATTAGTGTCATTGTCTGCTAACTTAATGTATTTAGGCAAATTGCTTTCTGTGTATACGTTTTTCGGAAGATTATCCTGTGTAATCTTATCAATTGCATAGAAACACATCGATCTTTCACATGAATAATGATTTGAAAGAATCTTTAAATGTACTTTGTATCGTATTGTACTAGTACGTCTATTTATTCCAATAACATTCATTTTTACATTTATCCTTTGTGCATTTAATTTCCTTAATAGTGAATTGGTAATGAAACTATTTTCTGATCCCGAATCCAGTAATGCCGTGGCAGAAACCTTTATTCCTGACGAATCGTCAACATTTATGATCGCTGTGGCTAATAAGGTTCTTTCTGAGGTGCTACTACAGTTAGCTGTTGTGGTGTCTTGGTTGTCCCTTTGCTCTTTTCCTTGATCATCTTCCTTGTTTTTCGTAGGAAGATCTTTGGAGATGTGCAACATCGTGTGATGTTTTCCTTTGCAGTGCTTACAGCATCGTGCTGGGCAATTTATAGTGAAATGTCCACTCTTCAGACAATTGAAACAAAGTGAATTCTGCTTAATTCTCTCTCTTTTTTGATCAATGTTCATTTTCTTAAATTGTTCACATCCATAGATCATGTGATCATCCTTGTTGCAAATTTCACATTTCTGTTTATTCTTTAATGCTAGACTCATTGTCGAATCCTTTTTGTTGCTTGTTCGTCTTGTGCCAGACGGTTGTAAGCTTTCTAATAGTTCACATCGTTTTCTTAAAAAGTCCTTTGCTTCTTCAAGCGTAAGAAATATATTCTTCTTTTCTTGTCTTTCGCTCTTCCATTTCCTTTTAGTTTGTGCATCCACCTTTGTCATGAGAATATGAACAAGCATTACTGCCCAGTCTTCTACTTGCTGCTATAGTGTTTCAAATATTAGAACTTGTCTTGAGAATTCATCAAAAACTCTTTGCAATTCTGCAGCAGATTCATTTTTCATTGCAGGTAAAGATAAAATTGCTGCAATGTGATTATCAACTAGAAGGCATTTAATGTCGTAGCGCTCACACAACATATTCCACGCAATTGTATAATTTGAATCAGTCGTTTTCAATGCCTTAAGCAATTGTGATGCTTGACCATGCAGGCTGGACCTTAAGTAATGCATTTTGTGTACGTTACTTATGGAAGGATTAGTATGAATCATTGAGTTAAACGAATCTCTATACTCTAACCAATCATCAAAATTACCCGAAAATTCAGGCAAAGGTATTTTTGGTAAACTTGGATCAAAACTAGCATTGTTTGGTCTGCTACTAGAAACAACCGACCACGCATCTACTTCTGTATTTACGTTATTTTGAGAAGCATATTCCTTCGAATTCTCTAAATTTGTCTCCAATTTAAAAATAATAGATTTTGACCGTGCAATAATGTCAAAATATTTAGTTTCAAATTCCGTTCTTTGCTCATAGTTTTCTTCCAAGTAATCATCGTCACACAATTCTTCAATTTTTGTTTGCACTTCCGCAAATTGATGAAACAACTCTTCAGCCTTTGTTGTTCTCTCTTTTAATTGTACAAATTCCGTATGTTTAATTTCCGATTCAGAATTTTCTAACGTGTTTACAAATTTTGAAAATGCCGTCAAACTAGTTTTAATGCCACCACATTTGCGCGTTAAACAATTTAAATCTTTATCGGTCATAGTGAAAGGAATTTTACCTTTGTTTAGAGTTAGATACTTATGGCAAAATGCAAGTGCAACAATTGAGACTTATGACTAATTAATTATAACTAACAGGTTGAAACGTTCAAGAATGAGAAAATGACTTACAGTTTTAGAGGTTGGAGTGGGATTCCTGGGTTCTTTTCACTACTGTGGTCAATTTCAAGTTGGTGTCACTTTGTCGCAACTGTACGACAGCTGGCTACGCTCTGGCCCGGCTTTACCAACGTGCTTCACGGAATACAAGATGGCTGTGATCTTCAACGGCTTTACCAACGTGCTGTCACGGACTGCAAGATGGCTGTGATCTTCAACGGCTTTACCAACGTGCTGCCACGGACTGCAAGATGGCTGTGATCTTCAACGGCTTTACCAACGTGCTGCCACGGACTGCAAGATGGCTGTGATCTGGGATGAATTTCATGGAAACTCACACTTTCTGCTTCAATCCGGCTCGTTTGGACCAATGTATGTTCTATGTGGTTCTTTGGCGTGTTAATTTACTAAATTAAACACTCGTTGAAGTGGACTGTATATTTATTTTACACCTTTTTACAATTATACATATACAAAGTGTGTTGCGAACGGTCATCCGCTCACCTTGGCGTCTACACACATACTCATACTGCTTGATGCCGTCTATGCGCACACAACGTGGCGCAACAAAGTGCTCAGCAGTTACAAAACATTTTTCATATAATGCTAAAACATTAAACAGGTTTGTATGCATTAAATTCAGAAGAGACAGACGTGTGATCGGTGCCTCTGAGTTTTTACTAATTTTAAAGTGGTATTTCAGCATAATTTTGCACTATTTTTAATACCATTGTGTCGGGATAGTTCGGCCTACAAAGTGCGCGAGGTGTGATCTCCGAAAAAAGTCTCACTTTGTTATAATTCTGCAAATATAGAGCTATATAAGCAAGGTTTTTACCTTACTTAAAATTTACAAGTTAAAACTAATTAACAGTGAAGACAGTTCAAAGACCTCAGGCTATGGCCTTAACTTGTTCGTGCTGTTCGACTGCGACCGACAAATGCAATTTAATAATATGCAGTATGTGCAATAAACAATTTAAAAACTCGTGTGTGGGCTTATCGGCTTCAGAAACAAGACTTATAAACGCTAAAAAAGGTATTTTGTGGTCTTGTACTCCGTGCGGTGATTTAAATAACAGTATTCGTGAACTTAAAGCAACAATAACAAACTTACGAGAGGAATTAGACATTTTAAAGAACTCTTTGCAAACTACGCCAGCTACGGAAACACTGGATGTCGAAAAGATAATTTCAGAAATTAACGACCGCGAAAAACGAAAAAATAATTTAATTATTTTTGGTGTGAACGAATCGAGTATTAATAACGATATTATTAATAAAAAAAACTATACTACAACATGTAAATAATGAAATTAATTTAAATGATATAAAAATATTCCGTATAGGCAAACAAAAGGAAAATAAAACGCGCCCGATAAAAATATATTTACAGTCAAAAAATGATGCTCGCACAATTACGCGAAATGCAATTAAAATAAAGTCGAATACAAACTTTAAAGATGTCTTTATAACATCCGACAAAACTAAACGACAACTAGATTATTTAAAATTAATAAAAGAGGAATTAAAATCAAGATTTGATAACGGGGAAACTAATATCAAAATTAAATATGTAAACGAAGTACCAACAATAGTTAATTCTAATGATTTAAACTAATACTGCCCAATAGTTATAGTTGTTTGTTTAAGGACATAAGTATTACAGTATATTATCAAAACGTGAGCGGTCTAAATTCAAAAACAGAAAGACTGTATAAGGCTGTTTGTGATTGTGAGTTTGGAATTGTATGTTTCACGGAATCTTGGCTATCAAGTGATGTGAATAATGAAGAAATGTTCCCTCCCTACTATTCTGTATATCGCAGCGATCGTCGAATGACAGAATTGGGCGTTAGCCGAGGTGGGGGTGTCCTAATCGCATGCAGCAATAAAAACTTTGAAACTACTCAAATCGACCTGTCATCGGCAGCCATTCCTAATTCAATTGATGTAGTGGGATGTAAAATTAATAACCTTAAGAATAAATTGCTTATTTTCGTGGTCTATATACCACCAAATACTACAGTGCAAGATTTTGAGCAATTTATTGAAACAATTAGTTTATTGGAGGATATTAACGATCACAACACCTTATTTATAGGAGATTTTAATGTTCCAACTTTTACTAACAAAAATGATTGGTGTTCTAAGTCAAATATAATTTATAATTTTCTTGATCTCCATAATTATATTCAATTTAACAATGTGTATAACAATGACAATAGATTACTAGATTTGGTTTTAGGAAATATTAATTGCGAAGTAGTACAATCTGATGTAAATTTAATTAATGTAGATAAATATCATCCTCCTCTTCAAATAAATATTGAAATCAATGTAGCTAATAAGAAAAATTTTCCATCAAACAAATCACAAAAAAATTATAATTTTAAGAAGGCTAACTTTCCGGCATTATATCACTCTGTCTCCACTTTGGATTGGACTAATTTGTTATCCCTTAAAAATGTTGAAGATATATGTAATAATTTGTATGAAATCATTGAAAACCAATTCGACATATACGTGCCTACCTTTAAAAATAAAAAATCTAATAAATTGTACCCATGTTGGTTTGGTAATGAAATTATAAGTAACATCAAAAAGAAACATAATGCTCAAAAAAGATTTAAACGATATCATAGGACATCAGATCTACTAGAATTTAGAGCATTAAGAACGGAAATAAAGTTACAAATCGAAAAATCCCATAAATCATATATAGCGTCAATTGAAAACAACATTAAAAATGATCCACAACAGTTTTGGTCGTTTGTGCAATCAAAAAAAAGTAATTCACGGATTCCAGGGTGCATGCAACTAGATAATTAAGTTCTAAATGATCCTATTGCTATTGTGAACGGCTTTGCAAATTATTTTGGCAGTGTATATACTCAACCAACTGAAGAAAATATTTTGAATATTGATACCGATTTTAAGAATTATTTCCCTAATATTACAATAAAAAATATAACTGAAGATGATATATATTATGCTATAAGGAGGCTTACAAATAAGGTCACTGCTGGAATAGATCAAATTCCTTGTTTTTTTATTAAAGATTGTGCAAGTGCCCTTGTTTCTCCCTTACATCATTTATTCAATACCATTTTAAAACAATCGTCATTTCCAAATATTTGGAAAATATCTAGATGTCCTATTCACAACAGTGGGGACGTAGATAATATCAAGAACTATAGAGCAGTATCCCTTCTGTGTAATTTTTCTAAAGTGTTTGAGATTATATTACATAATAAGTTGTACTCACAATTAAAGTCATTTATTTCTCCATTCCAACATGGTTTTGTTGAAAAAAGATCCACAACCACTAATTTAGCTGTATTATCACATTATATAACGAGTACATTAGATAAGGGTGGGCAAGTAGATGTTATCTACACCGATTTTCAAAAAGCTTTTGACCAGATTGACCACAATATTTTGCTACATAAATTAAATAACTATGGTTTATCAACAGAGCTCATTGATTTATTTAAATCCTATTTTTATGAAAGAAAACAATTTGTAAAATATAATGGTCACTGCTCAAACTTTTTCACGCCAACATCTGGAGTACCTCAAGGCTCCGTTTTAGGTCCATTTTTGTTTGTTATATTTATTAATGATTTGAGCAATTTGGTCAAATGTAAACATTTATTCTTCGCTGATGACATGAAGATATATAGTAAAATTGATAACTTAAATGATTGTTTTTTGTTGCAACAACAATTAAATGAAATTCTGGCTTGGTGTAATGACAATAATTTAAAATTAAATATAAACAAATGTAAAACTATGTCTTTTCACAGAACAAAACAACCATTCTTATTCAATTACAATATTAATAACAGTATTTTGGAAAAAGTGTACGTAACAAAAGACTTGGGCATCTATTTTGACACTAACCATACTTTCTCACCACACCTACAAGACATTGTAAGATCGGCATTTAGAATGCTAGGGTTCATATTCAGAAATTGTAAAAGTTTTAGTAATATTAACGTCATAATTACATTATATTTCAGTTTCGCTCGTTCAAAACTTGAATATGGCTCACTAATCTGGTATCCTATATACGAACGATACAAAACAGAGGTTGAGAAAGTTCAGAAAAGATTTTTAAAATACCTCGCTTTAAAGGAAGTTAAAAAATACCCTGACAGACATATTGATTATAGTGTTCTTTTAAATAGATATAAATTTTAATCTTTAGAAAATCGTAGACTCTGTCATTCAATTGTTTTCATTTCTAAATTACTGCAAAATGTTATAGACTGTACTGAGTTATTACAGAACATAGAATTGCATGTACCACGCCAGTCATCTAGGCAATCACTATATTTCATTTGTCCAAAAGCCAGAACTAATATGCTACTTAAGTCACCTATCTACATTATGTGCAACAATGCTAATAAAGTACTTAATAATTTCGATATTTTCATTTCATCACCAAAGCAAATTATTAAATTTATGTCAAACTTAGATATAGCATTTTCTTAATTCAATTTACCTATGCTATATTACCTATATATATATATATATATATATATATATATATATATATATATATATATATATATATATATATATGTCGGAGATTGTAATATCAAAGCATGTCGTAACGATCATTTAATGAATCAAGTATTACATGAATCAGTTATAATCTTTTAATTGTATTGTCGTAATCGAAACGTCAAGCATTCTTGGTTACAATGCTTGGATGGAATCAGTGTGTAGCGGCGCTCAGGAGTGAGTGCAGGTCCGCCTCGCTGAGATCATCACGTTTATATTATCGCTGTGGTTTGAAATAGTGTTGGTTGACATAGAGTTTGCCAGTGATACTACCCCGCGACATCAGAAGTGGGATTCGCCTGCGATCCACAATATTGTATGTGGGTTTGTGTTCTGTTGGTGAATTATAAAGTGAAGTGTAGGGCCAAGCAGATTAAGATGGAAAGGCCGTCTAGCAATTTTGCAGGTTTTCATCATAGGGCATTAACCAGGAACAAGGATTCCGTCTGTGTCCCACCCGGAGAGTGGTGACGTAATTACAAGGGCTGGTTAAGTAGAACCGTGAGTAATGAGTACTGAATTTATGTTAAGCGGTCTTCCAATACTGGTAAGAGATTTTATTACAAAGCTCAAGATATCGTTGTGAACTATGTTGGTGGCAATTGGGTTGCTGTTGTAATAAAAGCAATTCGGTCAGTTGCTTGCTGAGAAACGAGAGACGAAGTTGAGTTTGTTGTTTATGATATTGTGATGGCCAATGATCCGGATTACCGATCTCCATATATGTTATTTAAGATATTATTCATTACAATAGGTGTTCCTGGCAGTTGTTATATTTTGATTGATGTTTTGTCATTGAGCTTGTATGACGTAATAAGTATTTAATTTTTGGTAGCTTGATTCTTCTCCTTTACATCGTCTGCGACGTGACAATATTATTAAACTGAATGTAGGTCAAGTAGTCATAGATCGGGAGAATCAACCAGTTTGTGATTTAGTTAGTTATTTGTGAAATAACAAACGAACTAATACAAATTCCTTAAAGCGTTTCGGTATGTCAAGAAAGATTGTAAAATGTTTTCATTGTACAAGTTTCGCAAACTAACAGACACGTTGAGTAGGTACACTGCAACCGTGAGGCACCTGATATATCGTTACTTACTTTTTATCCAGATATGACCGATGCGGGTGCAGAACCATGGTGTACCGAAATAGAAATTAACATGAAAATTTCACTGGAGATCTTCAGGGAAGATAGTTAAAGGTGGAAATATGTTAGAAAACTATGCTAAAGATTAATATTTTATTAACTGCAGATAAAGTTTACTGAGCTACAAATTGTAGATAGATAATATTGTTATTATCATTATTAGGTTGAGGGCTTTAAGCGCTGGTGAATTTTGTCACCTCGACCAGTAAGATCTGCTGTAGCGTGTTTTGACTGAATGTCTGGAAGCCACTCCAAAGTTTTGGTAAACTGAAATTTGGTATTTTATGGAACAATGACTAGTAAAGATACTTGTCATAATTCAAAGTCCCTTTTGTTGAGAGCTAATTAGCAGTTTAACGTTTATCGTCGAGGGTGAAATGAATATTGCCAGGCTATGAATTATGGCTTTTCAAGTATCCACAGGAAATGCCTAAGACTCACTTATACTACGGTACCTATTTTAGCTTTGATTCACAAGTGAAAGCAGCCTGGTTATCTGACGTTAAGTAGATTGCTTCTCCTTTGAGAGCTTGTTTAAGTTTATTGAGCACACAGATTTATTGCTTGGGATATAATGAAACCGTTGTGTATGGATTTCTTTATTTGGCAGCACGGACCAAATAAAATCGATCCAGTTTCTGCTGACTTTAGTTTAGAAATATGCGTAAACCAGGACAGATAGTCTATTTGGAAGAGTGGCCTTACTACTGTCCACCGAAGGCGATTACCAAAAACTCTCTTGTGTAGCTTTTTGTTTTAGAAATTATGAGTGGCCTACGAGATCTCCAAACTTGAAGTGTTTTGTTTTGCAGAGTGCAAAGACGTTGGCCCCAGAATCAATTCCATTACTGCACTTGGACAGGTATTCATAGCGCCTGTGGTATGTGATACAAAGAAAAACTATCGATGCGCTTCCACAAAGACGCTTGTGCTGTGTTTTGTTACATTTTGGCCGCCATACTAACGATGCATGAGTGATCATTGATCCAAATACGGTGACGTATGGCCAGTGGTTCGTTTCTGCCTGCAATCTCTAGTTTTTGCTAGAAGTACAGCGGCTTGTGTCCGAGGCTGCTACGGGATTTGTTTTGATGATTTTGTTAATGTATAAATTGCATGTGGACTTTTGAATATTCAGGTTTCAGGTATCTGCGTTGACATTAAGGGTAATATGATTGAAGTGAGAGATCGATGCATTCGATCAGTTACCGTACGATGATGCTATTTGGGAAAAATATTGTTGACAGTGGCGGGAGAGCTGTAATTATGGACGAAGTCTGTACCAGTCTGTCTCGAAATAATAAGCCAGAATGGGCGAGCATCCTGCCCAAGATCTACGAATGAGGTGATGTGTAGCACTGATAGTGAGAGAATGTATTGGATGTACCGTGTTAGCGTGAATAGTATAGCGCTGTGCAGACAGTTCAAATCTGAGTGAACATTTATCAATTGTTCATGGTATAATTTGTATGAAGTTGTTCAAGTTCCTGCACGTCCATGTTCCAAAACCCTGAGTCGTTACGGATGGAACTTTCATGAATATTGAAATTTAGGTACAAATATGGTAGTGGTTTGAAATAGTCCCTGAGTCTATTCCCAGAACATACTATATGACTTTATTAAATTTCCGGTGAGCATGGTCGTAGCTATAAAACTTGGCGTTTTGGTTTTGATGGGGCTGTGGCCGATCAGGTTCCTCGTGACCGTTTTCGGGGTGACCATGCCAGTTTTGTCAAATTGTGAATTTGTTGAATGTTTAAATTGTGGCAAGCTAGGTCATCCGCAGAGGAGTTGCACAGGACAGCTGGTGCCCGGACTGGAGCCTGCCACGGTTGCGAAGCCGACTGTTTTACCTGAAAAACAATTGAGCATTAGAAATCTGTCAGCCATTGGAAGCAGAGAAGTCTGACAAGACGGGACTTGCTTTTCAATTGTTTGTCTTAATGTTTGGGACGCCTAAGTGCAGCGTGATGGACGCTGGAACAAATTGCTTTAAAATATTTTGATCGTATACAAGGATAAATTTAATTGAAGAAAGTTCATCGGATGATGGATATAAAGGAAGATAAAAAAATTGTTTCTACATCTCCTCTTGCAAACGTTTCAGTATATTATTTTACCTTCATCAAGTGCTACAATAAAAATATATGACACAAATCAACAACGATCATTTTCCAGAGTATAATCAAGCAATAATAAACAACAAGTTTAAATAAACAACATTTTTTTTATAAAATACCTGTGAGAATTTGTAGGCCAAACGAGAAACATTTTAAAAGACAGCATCACCTGTGACAGTGTAAGATCAACTGACTAAAACTTACTAACCTCCAATAAGAGCAAAAACCAACTTGTTAAAAAAATTTAACTAAAATACAGTTAGGAAAACGAAAAGAAGAACTATCTGTTTGAATTATTTAACAAATTTAGAACATTTTGATAGCTTTAAGCTTAAGCATGCCGGATTATTTCGATTTGGTATTACGTATTATTTACATAACACATGAATCCATGTTCTAATTTTTAAGTAGAGTGGTTCATGCGTACAATAATGAACCTTCTGGACGTTGAGACCACAATTTAGTTAGGCTATTCGAGTGGATCGTTCAAAATCCACAGGGGTGACTAAAACTTTGAAGAGCCGATAAACTTTTATAACAAAAGTGGCTAAGGAGCAATTGAGGCGTTGGTCTGGACATTGGACATTTTCGTTAAATTCTTTAGAATTATTATTAGCCGTGATGGAAAATGGCATGCTACTGGATGCCTATGTCATGGTGTTTCGGTATGCTACTGTGATACCTCTGCCGAAGGTAACATGCTAACTAGGTGCCTCTGTCGTGTGGTTTTCCGAGCTGGTTAAGCGATGACGGAATAGTGTTCCATTGCTGGGTAAGCAATGACGGTGTGGTTTTCCAAGCTGGTTAAGCGATGACGGAAGGGTGTACCATTGCTGGGTAAGCAATGACGGTATGGTTTTCTTGCGCTGGTTAAGCGAAGATGGAATAGCGATCGATTGCTGGTTAAGCAATGATGGTATGTCGCTGTTGGACAAGCAATAACAATGCTTGAATACTGATATTAGTAGTCATGTATTTACTGGTGAAATGTGTTGTCACAGAATTATGTTTTGTTTGACGTCTTGTAAAAAAGGCGTCCATTAAATAATTTAGTGTACTATAGCTAAATTTTGAGCTTCAAATAAATGTGAACAAAGTAGTAACTATTTGAGCACTTATTGGTCAGAGATAGCCGAGCGAAAATGGATAAATTCTTTGTTTTCAGATAGTTTACACGAGGACGTGGGAAACGTCAGAATGGCCGTGTCGGAGATTGTAATATCAAAGCATGTCGTAACGATCATTTAATGAATCAAGTATTACATGAATCAGTTATAATCTTTTAATTGTATTGTCGTAATCGAAACGTCAAGCATTCTTGGTTACAATGCTTGGATGGAATCAGTGTGTAGCGGCGCTCAGGAGTGAGTGCAGGTCCGCCTCGCTGAGATCATCACGTTTATATTATCGCTGTGGTTTGAAATAGTGTTGGTTGACATAGAGTTTGCCAGTGATACTACCCCGCGACATATATATATATATATATATATATATATATATATATATATATATATATATATATATATATATAATATGTATTGTATTGTATTTTCATTTGATTTTTGTGTATTCATAATGTCACGTTTCTGTATCTTATATTTTATATTTTGTCCTATTATTGGTATAACTGTTGGGCAAATAAAGATTATTATTATTATTATTATTATTATTTTTATTATTATTATTATTATTATTATTATTAATATTATTATTATTATTATTATTATTATTATTATTATTATTATTATTATTATTATTATTATTATTATTATCCCCCCCCGCGGGCCCACCTTGTCGTGGTGGGGGGGCTTAGTAGCCTTTGTTGCCAGCAATGGTGAAACTAACGGGTCCTGACCTCTGTGTCATTCTGTCTCCTAACCGGTCGATTAGTAGGTGATCGTCCGTGCGCAAGTTTCTTCATACCTACCTGCATGTTGACCGTGTGCGGTGACCCGTGTCGGTGGAAGAGGGGATCCTGGTAGTTGAGGAAGCCCCAACACACTACTTTGGCCCTAAATTCATCCAAACGGGAAGTCGCAGGCTAACCCACCTGCGGCCAATCGGTTCCCATCCCATTGCGAGGCTGGGGGGTGAGTAGTCTTAGAGATGTGGCGGGTTCACCAGGAAACGGGCGTGCACGAGGACTTAGCGGCCCCATCGTGATCTCTCCCGTCGACTGACCCTGTTGCCCTCCAGGACTGCTATAGTCTTTGGGAAGCCCTGGCACTTTACTGGTTTGCGGTATTGATGTCCCTTTTGAGGCTCCGTGGAGGGTGGGGACACCAAAGACCGAAAGTTCATATCATATGAGCATGAATCTATTTAAGCCGCTCTCTGGTTTGCCGACCATCAAAAACGGTGCGCTTGGAGCCGTGCCAAACGCTCTCGGGGAGAAACCCCCGTCAAAAAACAAATCTTCTTGTGCGGGTGTATCTGAAAACACTACTTCTGATATGAACCAAGAGAAGGAGGTAGTACCCCGGTTCTTGGTCATTCAAAGGCTTGGTGGTAATTTTGAAAAAGTTAGCCCTTTGTTTTGCAAAAATTATTATTTGGATTGGTAGGAGATTTAAAAACTATTAAGAAAATTAAAGATGGTCTGCTTGTGGAGACAGTTTCTGCTCCACAAGCTAAAAAAATATTAAGACTAACAAAAATGGGCGATATGAGTATAGAAGTTGTCCCTCACAGGACCCTTAATATATGCAGGGGTATTATTTATTGCAAAGACTTATTAAACTGTACAGTGGAGGAGATATGCTCCGAGCTACGAGAACAGGGTGTAATTGAAGTAAGGCGAATTAGGACCAGATTTAATGGTCAATCCAAAGACACGCCTAATCACATATTAACCTTCAATACCCCGAAACTTCCAGCTAAATTAAAAGTAGCATATATGTCCTTCCCTGTTTTCAGTGTCATAAGTTCGGACACACAGTTGCACGGTGCCAGAGTCAACAGGTGTGCATATGTGGAAATGCTTTACATGAAGGTACCCCTTGCACACAGCCAATTAAATGCGTCAACTGTAAAGGAGGCCACTCACCTACATCAAAAAATTGTCCTGTATATAAACAAGAGGTTGCCATACAAGAACTTAAGGTAAAGGAAAACATTACTTATTTTGAAGCAAAGAAGAAGATTATTTCTACTCCGGCTGGTATTTCCTATGCCGCCAAAGCATCAGCTTTAGTGACACCGGATCCTACTTCTTTTGCGCAGCAAGTAATTCCTCATCTTGTTCAGGCATTAAAAAGTATCTTTGTTACAAAAGAAACTTTTAATGCCAACCAACCTCTTATCTCCTGTAACCCTTCTTCGCCTCCAACTATAATTCCTTCACAAGAGAAAGGAAAAGTAAACACTCCTTCTTCTTCTCTTGTGTCTATTTCTTCCGGCCCTTTTCCTACTATCATTTCTTTTGGCGAAAATATAAAGGCAAATAGGTCTCCACTTATTTCTTCTTCCAACGAAGATCATACGAAGGAAACTTATATTGTCAAACTAAGTGCACCATTGATCTCCTGTAACTCAATTTCGGCTCATACTAAAATTCCAACAAAAGAGAGGGATATAGTGCATTCTTCTCCAGTGTCTTTTTCTTCTGGCCCATCTCCTACTATCATTGCTACTAAGGAAAAGAAAAGGACAAATAATACTCGCGTAGTTTCTTCTTCCGACGAAGATCTTTCGCTTTGCTCTGCATCTTCGCAGCAGCAAAAGAAAAAGAAGGGTTGGCCTCTGGGCAAGCCAAGGAAACCTGTTTAGTTCTTCTACATTATATTATAAGTCATGAATAATATTATTCAGTGGAATATTAGGGGATGTATCTATCATTATTGCAACTTGAAGATGCTGCTATCGGAATTTAATCCGATATGTATGTGTCTTCAAGAAACGCACTTTTCATCAGGCCAAGCTTACACATTAAAGAATTACAGTATAGTTAGGTTGGATTCTCCACCCCACATTCGGGTTAACGGAGGTGTGGCGATCATCATAAGACAAGATGCGAGCTTCGATCAGATAAATCTCAACACTAATCTTCAGACCGTTGCTGTACGAATGTCAGCTCCATTTAACGTTACTCTCTGTAACATTTATTTACCTGATGCGAACTGGGATTTGGCTGACATTCAAGGTATTATTCGGCAACTTCCCACTCCCTTTATTCTTCTGGGAGACTTCAATGCCCACCATACCATATGGGGATCTGTGCACATCGATCCAAGGGGAAGAATCGTTGAGAACCTGCTTGATGATCCTAATCTTGTTCTTGTGAATGATGGTTCGCCCACATATTTTAATGCTCGTTCAGGGTCCTTTTCTTGTATCGACCTAACTATGCTGTCTTCAACGTTATCAACTCGTTACTCTTGGCGGGCACTAGATGATCTACATGGCAGTGATCACTTTCCTATAGTGATCAATACAGACACTCCCGTGTGTAAACAAGTGTTTGTGCCAAGTTGGTTTATTAGTAAAGCCAACTGGCCATGTTTTAAGTCATTCCTTAAAGTTCCACCCATGACTGATAACACCAATGTAAATGTGGAAGAATTAACAGCAAATATCTTCTTAGCAGCAGAAACTGCAATCCCTCAGAGCAAGTCCAAAGCTCGAAAAAGGTCGGTCCCTTGGTGGAATCGTGAAATCCAGGAGTTGGTCCGGCATAAGAAAACGGCTTTTAATCGTTTCAAACGGATTCCTACTCAGGAGAACCTTATTCTCTTTAAAAAAGCCAGAGCATTAACACGTCGTTGTATGCTGGAAAGCAAACGTAAATCTTGGGACGAATATGTCTCTGGTATTTCGTCAAGTACCACTTCACAAGAGTGTTGGTCAAGGGTTAAACGTATCGCTGGGCATGGTAACTCTACGGGCATAACATGCCTAAAACTGAATAATGGTACTTACACGCATGATCCATCAACAATCGCGGAAATAATGGCTGACCAGTTCCAAAGTACTAGCAGCTCTTCTAATTATGAGGCTGAATTTTAAATCTTGAAAGCGGACAGGGAAGTTCCGCTAGATTTCAGTACTGCTGAAATTCTAGATTATAATGCTGCATTCGGACTTATGGAACTGGAATATGCTCTCAGCCAATCTAAGTCATCAGCTCCAGGCTTAGATAGAATTACAAACGATATGCTTAAAAATTTAACCATTGAATTTAAACTTCACTTGCTTTCCGTATACAATATGCTCTGGCAAGAAGGTTCATATCCCGAGAAGTGGAAGGAAGCCATTGTCGTCCCTGTACCTAAGGTCGGAAAAGACCTATCGATACCGTCTAATCATAGGCCTGTCAGTTTAACGTCGTGCATTGGAAAAATATTCGAGAGAATGATCAACAACCGTCTAATGTGGATTCTGGAAACCAATCATTTTCTGTCAGACCACCAGGCCGGGTTTCGAAAATTCAGATTCACCGTTGATCATCTCGCATATCTGGAAGATGCAATTCTCACTGCTTTCAACAAAAAAGAACACTTGGTAGCAGTGTTCTTTGATCTGGAGAAGGCCTATGATATGACGTGGCGGTATCACATTCTTAAAAAGCTGCATGTCTGGGGTTTTCGTGGTAATTTGCCTCAACTTATTTCGTCTTTTCTGGGGGAACGCAAATTTAGAGTTTGGGTCGGTACGTCTCAATCATCCACAAGGATATTAAAGAATGGAGTACCCCAAGGCTCTGTTTTGAGCGTCACGCTTTTTGCCATTGCGGTAAATGAGCTTGTATCATATGTTAGCTCCATAGGTATGTGTCTGTATGTTGATGATCTCACTATTTTCTGTTCTGGCAAGAATATGGGAGACATCAACAAAACTTTGCAATCAGCAATTAACACCATCATACGCAGAGCTGACAAAATTGGATTCAAATTCTCTCGCGAAAAAACCCGGTGCATGCACTTCTGTCGCCTTAACCGACCTCACCATGGACCACTCCTATATATGAGGGAAAATACAATTAAAATCGTCAACAGCGTAAGATTTCTGGGACTTTATTTTGATCCAAGGCTAACTTGGAAACTGCATATTGAAGAGCTGAGGACTGTCTGCCTTAGAGCTCTCAACATTGTAAAAATGTTGGCGGGTACTAAATGGGGAGCAGAGCCAAAAACTCTTTTACGGGTGTATCAATCTCTAGTTCTATCTAAGATTGACTACGGGTGTGTTGTGTATGCCTCAGCAAAACCTACAACCCTCAGTAGACTAGAGCCAATCCACAACCAGGCTTTACGGTACGCTCTTGGTGCGTTCCCCAGTACCCCAACAGTAAATTTATATTCAGAGTCAGGACTTACGCCACTCGACTTAAGACGGAAAAAGTTTTTGCTGCTTTATGTTTCAAAAATCAAGTCCTTGCCGCAACACAAAAATTTCAGTACTTTCTGTCAAAGTAATAATTGGTGCAGTCGACGACGAATTCAAATCAGGCCAGCAGGTATCCGTGCAAAAGAGCTACTACAACAAATGAGTTTTGATATACCATTATTGATTCCTGCAGGGGAGTGTGAGGTACCGCCGTGGTTGGTGCCATTAGCTAGGACTAACTACGAACTTACCAGGTACGACAAGTCCAACAGTCCCCCGATAATGATACAGACAAAATTTCTAGAAGTTCTGCACGGATACAAAAACACGATGGTGATTTATACGGATGGTTCTAAAACCCACCATGGTACTGGTTGCGCAATTGCTGTTGACAACATGCAGCACTCATGGTCAATGCCTTTTATAACATCTATCTACACAGCAGAGTCCTATGCTATTTGGCAAGCTTTACACTACTGCGAGTTCGTCAGAACTTATAAAAAGTTTCTCGTAGTTAGCGATTCATTGAGTGTTCTCCAAGCCATCTCAAACCCTTTTACCGTTGATCCAATTATTCAGAATATCTTATCCCTCATGAAACATCTTCGTGACATAGGAAAAGATATTTATTTTCTATGGGTCCCAAGTCACGTTGGAATAAGAGGTAACGAGATGGCTGACGAGGCAGCACGTTCTGCCGCTGATAGTGACTCTGTTGATGTGATAATGTATAAATCGTCAGACATTAGACTTTATCTGAAGAAAGAGACATTGGCCATTTGGCAGCGCACATGGGAAGGGGTACAGAATCATCATAAAACAATTAAACCATTGGTTGAACCATTCTTCATGCCAAGTGATCTTACCAGAAGGGACCATGTCAAGATACATCGCCTGAGAATGGGTCATACAAGTCTGACCCATGGGTACCGTTTAAGTCGGGATGATGCCCCTATGTGCAACAGATGTGACACTGCTCTGACAGTTGAACACATTCTTGTTGCGTGTCCACAGTATGATCCACTCAGGCGACTATATCTTTTAGATCAAAACCTTTCAGTAATATTAACAAACTCTGGTAAGATTCGTAATGTTCTAAAGTTTTTACGTGCGGTTAATATTTATGATAAGTTATAGACTTAATTATTTTTCATATCAATTATATTTTCTATATCTGATTTTTGCATTCTTCTCTATTTTTCATCTCATTTATATTTCCTATATTAGATTTTTGTACTCTCTATTTTTGCAATTATATGTATATGCTACTGTATATGTATGTATGTATATGTATACATAAGTATGCGTATATACTTATTTTTTTTAAATATTTTTTGGGTATAGAATTTGTCTTTCTTGTGTGTAATATTTCTACAACTATACATAAATTTTATAAAAGCGATATTAGTTCTTATTCTCGTATATTTGTATATTTATTTATGTATTACTTTTGAGTAGTACTTGGGCTAATAACCCCAGCAGTTGATGCCCTAACCTAGTTAAAAAAAATTATTATTATTATTATTATTATTATTATTATTATTATTATTATTATTATTATTATTTAGGTAAAAGTGGTACTCGTATTAAAATTTCAAAATAATGTTTTAAGATTGAAGCAGGCACGACTATTGTTACAACGGTTGCCTAGGAGACGCTGCTATATATACATATATAGTATATTCCGTAATTTAAC
The DNA here is from genome assembly GCA_963082715.1 of Harpalus rubripes. Taxonomy (NCBI): domain Eukaryota; kingdom Metazoa; phylum Arthropoda; class Insecta; order Coleoptera; family Carabidae; genus Harpalus; species Harpalus rubripes. Next base: position 51,607,501 of record OY720448.1, read on the forward strand.
CGCGGTGACCAAGGTTCTAGTTATACGTTCCGTAATGTAACCAAAACATAATTTCAGGATCGCGGTTCAATTTCGGAATGTGGTTCCTAAAAGTTTTGGTTACTTTTTCGTGACCACGAGGACCACAAATTTTTTGCGGTTGTTGTGGTCATATTCTTATTTCTGATAATATAATACATAATATTGTATAAACATATAATTACTATATACTATATACTGATATGTATAATTAATATTTACGTTAGTATAAGGATAGACAAAAGTTATGATGTCACTTTCTAATGACGCGGTGTTTTCCTGCTTTACCGACACAGATTAACCAAGATGTTCCGAACTACAACCACTTTTCAGTGACCAAAATCTGACCACCTGAACCATAACCACGGTCGTGGTTAAATTACGGAATATACTAATAATATATAACATTATTTGTAATTTTAAATACCAATTTTCTCGAAATAATATTTACTCAACCCTACAGCCCAGTCAACGGGTGCTCTAAACAGAGATCTAGCGGGAAAGTCAATAAGCAGAAAAACTGACTTCGGGACTTTGTTTGGCCTGGTTAGTAAAATATTTGATTCTACGAAAAAAATCCTTGCATGGAAATTGTAGCTATAGAGAATTAAACATTGTTTCCAGAATCAAAACCCTCTAAGAAGAGAAGAAAAATTAGTTTCAAAATTCGTTACCGTGTCAAAACCCCATCAGTACATATATACAGCTTATAACGGCCTTCCGCACAAATTTTAAGTAACCGAAATTACATTGGGTAAACTTGTCTCTTGTCACCAATTTCAGCCAATCAGAGAGTTCAAACCTATGCCGTATTAAAACTCAATTAACTATGCAGTAATTTCACAAAGTACTGATTCCTAGCAGGATTGCCGGTTTCACCGATTATTTTAAAAACGCTTTAACTTTGGATCCGGTTAAGATAAAATGAAACCATTTTTAAGAAAATATAATTCTCTACAGCTTCCTCTCTGAGATTTTTGTAAAATGAAAGGCTGAGGCGCTAGAAAGAAAAATTTGACAAAAAATGTGGCGCGAATTTTTATTTTCCCGTAAGTTAGCGGTTTTCAGAAGCGTGTAATTCGCTCACGGTTGGAGATAAAAAAAAAACCTCAAATACAGAAAATATAGGAAGTTTCATTAGCCACAATTTTTTCGTATGACCAACTGTTTCTGAGATATACGCGAAAAACCAAAAAACAGGGACCTTTGAAGTGCTCCCATCACCTCTTGTGTCCACCTGAGGGTAGGGCTGTTCGATCTTGGAAATTTGTGATCGAACTTTGATCCTTAATTTTGATCGATCATATCGATTGATCGATCTTGATCAAACTTTTTGATCAAGTTGAATGATCGATCAGATCATCTAATTTGATTGCCACCTCTATTAAATATTAAGGAAATAAAGGGCAGGTATTATCAATAATTATGACAAATTGATCTTTGCAGTACTCGTCAGTCATTTTAATTAAAAAATAAATGTAATTCCTACACTGTACATAATATAATAATACTCATACCTACAAAAATTAATCACAGATTAATTAATTCATTTAATAAAGGAAATGTTAGACGATCTTGTATCCGTGACAATCTTGCCTCCTCAACTGAAAATTATAATAAAATATAATTCTTGCATTTTATATAACATAATAATACTTACATAAATTATTCAAAGATTAATGTATTCTTCATTTAATGCAAGAAATACTAGTTGCTCGACGTGATCTCCCGTTAAACACGATCTTGTATCTGTGACAATCTTGCTTCCTCTACTGAAAACTCGTTCTGAGGGTACACTCGTTGCCTGTATATGCAAATATTTAATTGCAAATATGGATAATTTATTAAAATTTTCACAATGAACCTTCCACCATAAAAGAGGATTTTCTTCCATGGCAAGAAGAGGGTACTGGAGATATTTATTTATTTCCTTTCTGATAATATTGTCGCGTGTTGGAGAAAATTGTAAAGCAGTGTCACTATTATTATCTGCGAATTTTAAAATAGCCGCTAATCCACTTGTTTTAATTTTTTTTGGTTTTTCTATCTTCATACTTTCAGTAGGAATATCTAAATCCAAAATATCATCTATAAAATCATTAGATATAATTTCTACATCATTATCTGTGCAGAATGTAATTTTAAAACACGGATCCAGGAACATGCATTTCTTTAACAATCTTTCTGTTTCCTCCTTGTCAATAGACCAGAAAAGTAAGGTTAGAATTTGCTTTTGTCGCGACTTCATAGTTTGAATTCCCTAGTATAGGTTTCTTATGGAAGTGTGATTTTACTGCCAAAAAAAGATATTTTGTAAAAGAAATTAAGCAGCTCTTGTTAAGGATTTGATAGTTTGTTTATTCAGTAACAGATTGCAACTGTTTAAAATCCTTGAAATGGTAGAGTAAGAAAATTATTAGAAAATAAAATGTTACGTGCAAGTTAAAATTCCGTATGTCGTGGATAGTCCCTCACCAGCCTGTAAATACGTCAAGTGCAACACAAGCTATGCTGCGATTGGCTGCGTACCGAAGTTGTAAGACCAATCGAGATATATGTTTATTGAATTTGTAGTGTGAATATTATTGTATGAATCTGGAGATAAAGGATCATTCTAAGTGCTGCGTGTAATGTTTTGCATAAGAAATTTACTTTTATGAGATTTCTCGGCCTTTAAAGTTGAGGTAAAATTTCCTTGGTAAGAAATACACGGCGATTAAAATTATGTTCTCAGCGTTATGAACTGAATTTGAATTTGGCGCCTGAATTTCACCGTTACACTTTTCTGGTCTATATACGTGTTTTTTAATGTATTTTGTATAGTTTAATAATTTGTTATTTCATGAATTTTACAGGTGTTTCTATTATTTGGGTTTCATCACTTTTAACTTCTAGCTGATGTAGTATTTGTTTATTCAGTGGTATAATAGCCGAAGCTCTAACATTTGTCTCGCTCGATAAATTTTCTGAAGCTATTTGTAAAGGTTTCAATACATCAATTACTGCTTGCATACAACTAAGCTCTTCTTGGGTTGGCATTAAATTTTTATATTTACCATTATTAAATTCGGTAAGTACAGACAGCAAACATATTTGTTGTTCGCATACCGTTTCCATTAATCTCAGCAGAGACCACCATCGCGTTTTGGAATAAGAGGGTATCGATTTTAGGGTGAATCATATCTTTTCTGGGTAATTTTTAGATCCCTCTTAAATTTCCAGCTGTGCTGGGCAACGTTCTGGATTTTTTAATTTTAGTAATAGAAGTATCTAATACTGGCTTATCTAAAGCTTTTGTTACATCAGTGTTGATGTTGTGCCCAAAACAACTTATATGGTTTGCTTTTAATAAATTTATGGCTTTTAGTATATTTGAACCGCAATCAATTGTATAGCAAATAACTATCTCATTAGATATACTCCATTCATTTTTGAATTGTTCAATTATATTTGCAATATTTTCTGCTGTATGGTCTTCACTTAATATTGCGCAGTTTAGGCAAGCTGATTTCAATATCCATTCTCGCGTTATAAAATGAGCTGTTAAAGATATAAATGGTTCTTTTGCCACTGATGTGCAACAGTCAGAAGTGAAACTGACAAACATTGTATCATTTAATATCTTCGATACATTATCTTTAGTTTGTTCATATAATTTAGGTACGTATTTATCAGTTATGGTTTTCCGACTTAGAATTTGGTACGAAGGCACGCATACTTTCATTAATCGCTGAAAACCTTATTTCCGAACTAAATTGTATGGCTGCATGTCCACTGCAATGTGATAGGCAGTTGTATTTGATATATTTTCTTGAGTTATTTTGTCTACAGGTTTGTATTTATCCAAACGCATTTGTTTCAATTTCAATTTAGGTGTACTCAAAGATTCTAACTGGGAATAAGAGCTATCGAAATTTGAACTTTCCGCAGATGTATCAAGATCAAGATTTGACTGGTTTGTTTGGCTCTTGTCATCTAAATCGCTGGATGCTTCTCTTTTTCAAATTCTTTGTAGGATGTTGGATGTTTTGCCATAAGATGTCCAATTAAATTAGTAGTGTTTCCTATATTTATTATTTTAATTTTGCATTTATTACATTCGGCTTTCCCATCTTCTATTTTTGTAAAATAATGCCAGACTATACTTCTTGTAGGCGGCATTGTATCACTAAAATAAATAACAATATTAATTTGCTTTAATAAAATTTAAGAAAAAATGTCACAAATGTACTACATCTAAAAATCATTTCTATTTAGGAAAAAGGATTTATAATTAAATTTAGTCTTCACTTAAATTTACTTCCACAATAAATTTATTTGTTAATAAATGTAAATTATTTGAAATAACTTTATGCTTATAATTGTCATTTGAAATACTTGGTATAAATTTATAAATACATTTACGTGGAAGTATATTTTAAAGCTGGTTTTTCAATTTCCTGGTAAAGGACCTGAGAAACAAAAAATGAACACACAAATTGCAAAATTTATCTTAACTGCGAAATATCGATGCGATTTTTTTAATTCACTGAACATATACGAGCCCAAACTTATAATAATTCGGCCGGGGCCAAAAGACTGGTGACGATACTTCGACGTGTATTTTATGGGTAATCTTCTAGTCCAGATTTAGCTTCTACCGAGACCCTTTACTTTTGGAACAATAATATAATATGAAAATATGAAAGTTGCCATTAAAATAATATAATTTTATTCTTTTGTTTGAGATTGATTAGTTGAATTTTCAATTTGTTATTTGTGTACAATATTACCTCAAAAGTCATTAATTCCTCAAAAAATCACTGGTTGTTTTAACATGTTTGCTGCGACGTACTCATCCTGTGCTGAACATATTTGTGGCAATGTTTTCTATTAACTTCAAAATGGAATGAGTCAAAACGATGAACGAAGTGCAAGTAATTCAATGCTTCAACTTAATGCTGAACATAATTCACACATACTGTTATGCTGGATTCAGATTGATTGTACAAAATGCATGAGACCGATGACGCCCATGCGCGACACGCGCTCTAATATACGGACGTAAACGTAAATGTCGCCCATAGGCGACATACGCAGCGTACGTGATAATGGAAACACCTGTATTGTATTTATATATTGTAAAAAATAAAAAGGGTTTAATAACATAATAAAATATACATTGGTCTTCAATAAGATTATAGAATAATAACAATAAGAAAACGTATAAATTCTGTCATAAAGAAAGTTTCTCTGGAAGTATAATAATGAACCAAAATTTTAATAGCTAGTAATTAAAAGCAAATTATTATTAAAATATTCCTAAACAATGTTGGAAATTTATGAATTTCTCCTGCAAATGACTTGACTCACATTACAGTTAGCTGTACAAAATTCTTCCGTTAACGGCAGGCAATAAGAAACATGTTTCTCATTATAAGAAGGAAAGCAGGTCGCTTATTAAAAAACAAATTTGGTCCAGCCGCGGTAGTGGAATACATGTCATATGCAAAATGTGCTCCCTGTCGTACTCCTTGGCAGCAATTCGGCATCACTACATACAATGCGCTGATAAGATTCGAGGCAGGACAGATTACGTTTCAGACAGTACGTGAGAAAAAGCACTCACGAATATTATGAATAATACAAGCTGTCAGTTATCACTCCGCAAACAAAATTATTATTCATGTCAGAATTTTCATGCACAAATCTGTTATTGCCATACAAATCAATATCATAAATTCATTTCCACTTTATTTATTACTCTTGGAATCAGCAATTTTAACAGATTTATGTATTTATAGAAAATAATTTAAATTGAAAACAGTGATTTACTTTATTAATCAATAAGTACATGAATATATTTCAATAAAATATATTTGCAATATTTATAATATAATATTATATAATTTTTATAGATTCTAACTTTTACATTTAGGAAATGTTAATTACGGGATATAATATAATTTAAACATTTAAGTTCAAACCATAAAATCTAACAAAAATATTTTCGGACGGAGGGTGTAACTTCGTAAATACAAAATGTCCACTTCTTTTTTCAGCACCATCAGTACTCTATCCTCATCTATATCTATTTCTAAATGTTTGGCATGTTCTTCTCCAGTCAGTTGTTTTCGGGTTTTTGATCATAAAATTATGATGAAATTGCATATTTTCACTTGCAACATTATCGCCTAAATTTTACTTTGATCAAAAAAGTACTGCAAGTTTACGAAAATGGGAATTTCAATTTTACTTACATAAGTGCTCGCGCCGTAGCACTACGTGAACCGCCCGAACATACTGCTAAAGGCACATCCATATCTTCGAGAAGATTGGTGCAAACTTAAAATTCCGCCGGCAGTTCACGGTTGATAACAGCAGTTGTAGGTTACATGGAAGGCCGTTCAATTTCAAGAAAATGAAAAAAATTACAGAGATTTTAATAAAAACGGAGCACTCAGTGCAACCGCGCGACCGCTTAAGGGTTAATGGAATATTTATACATTCTAAATAAAGAAAGGAACTTTAATGCAAAATTTGTAAAATATATACTAAATCATTTCTTACATTTTATTATACATGCATGCACATAAATTTTCTTCGCTTGTAATTTTGAATCAATATAAATAGTAATATTTTTAAAAATTTATATTATATTTACTTATTAGATCGGGTTATAAATTATTGTTTAAATGTACATCATAATATTGAATAATTAAACAATTTGTACGCAAGAAAATATTTTTTTTAATTACAAATAAAAGAAAAAATATCGAAATTTAAATAAATCATTCAGGCAGACAAATTTAACTTACTGAATTTTTATGAGGTTTATTATTTGCATTACATTTTCCTTTACTATTTGTGACGAATTTGTTTGTATACTTTTTATTCGCTTTCATATAAAAACCTAGAATGTGGTAATTATTTATCAAACAAGGAATGGATAGATCAAGAAGCTCTAAAATACGGTTTTCCTTTCCAGCACATTTACCATATCAAGAAGGCAGATATTTCAAATAAATACGGAACTTCAAACAAGCGAAATCACTTGAGTAATTGGTCATGATTACGTGTTCTGAAAAAAAAGGCATAAGATCAGTGCTGGTTTTATATTTATATATGCGGACCCAAAGCACTGTTCATTTGCATGCCGTAAAACTCAAAAATAAATTAAAATATTAAATATATCTCAAAAAGATTATTAATAATGACGACTTATAAAAATAAAAACAACAGACATATGAGTGTATGAGTTATGATTGAAAGATTGAAACAAATTTTTATTAGATTAAAAGTTTATTTTATTCATATATTCAAATGTTTTCCACCTACAGTTTTTCAGAACCGTGAACGATTCTGTTATTTACAAACGAAAAAAGATTTTTTTGATATTTCGATGAAGTCCATGAAATTTACACAAAAATATTTTTTTTTCGTATTTATCTATCTTCTATACTTATATTTTTTTATGTTTTTTCTAAATAAAATATTTTATAAACATAATTGCTTGTTTGTGATTAGAATAGGTTTTCCAAATTGCTGGTGGAGTGGCTCACAAAAATAATCGTACACTTCAGTTTTACGAGTAAATATCAAAATAAAGAGGGTTTAACAAAGATAAATTAATTTAAATGTAATCCTATTTCCTTAATATTTAAACATAAAATAACAAACATCAAACATAAAAGTAATTATTATGCCTTCTGAATCTGTAGCAAAAACCAAAAAATGAATAGAAATTAATATACCATATTATTATTTGTACGCTTCAATATAGTCGTAAGATTATTTACATTGATAAGTATTCAGCTTCCACTGTAGTTAAGGCTGTACTCGTCTGCTTCTTTGTGCTCCATGATGTTACGGTACCAGCCATTTTCACTAGGTAGCCGCTGAATGAGCATCTGTCAACCTTGTTGCTAGCCCAGTCGTAAACGCACGTTACGTTTAGTCTTTTTAAATAAATTTCAATGCCCATTTTGTCATTTTACATATCTCAAAATATGTTTGACTACTGATTAGTGTTCCACTCTTGGTCGATCGTTAAACTGATTCATGTGGCCAGTCGCAAATACCAAATCTGGTCGAGTTCCACCGGCCAGACACAGCATTCCGCCGGTCGCTTTTTTATAGCGACATTGTAATTCGCCATCTACTGGAGCATCTTCCGCTGTCTTTACATACTTCATTTCACTATCAAATGACGTTGAAACTCATCGCGAATTCTCCATTCCCATGGTTATTACGCTGCGTATGCGGACTGATCCAACCTGAGCGACCCGTTTCCATGCCCATCTATTTTCATTGATAAAATATAATTTGCCTTACTAAGATCCTTCACTTCGAATCTCTTCATTATTTTTGCCTTGAACTCCTCAATCGTCTTCGCATGCCGGGCTGTGATAAGTATTCATCTATATAAATGACGATAATCAAGTTTTTCTTATTATTACGAGGATGAATTCTATCCTGGACCAGGAAGCTTAAAGAAAATATACTGTTTCAGATTACTAGAAAAACTATTTATTTAGTTAAATAAAATGACACATCAATACATTTGACACATTGGCTTCATTGACGGAAAACAACTTCACTTCGGCACCTACTTCCACAATATAACAAAATTACAACAAAACTTAAAACTAATCAAGTTTATTTTGAAAGACAAAGATATCTCAACACTCCCATTATCTTTGTATTTCAAATATAGTAAACTTATACTTCATTTACTACATTTTATCTATACCAAGTAGACATCTCAGCTGCTGAAAGGTCTGTTTCTGCTGTGGCTTTGTGTATATATCTGCTTGCTGATCTTCAAAGGGAATGTACAGAATGTCTCATTTTCGATGTTTTTTTAAGGTATCTCGGGTAATATTAATGATAGAGCGAAACCGTTTGTACATTGCAGGGTCAACTTTTCGAGAAAAGTTTAATAGTCACCACAGGAATTTTCAATCTTCTTTTGTTTCTGAGCTACAGGCAAAAACTCGTTTTTCGCTCATTTTGAAAATATCTCGCATCTTATTTATTATGATTGTTAGAGAAAAAATGTTTTTACAAAAATTTTACCGTTTTTTTAAATAGCATAAAATGGCGTAATTTGATTTTTGGAAACTTAATCATTCTCGAGATATAACACAAACTAATGATTTTTTAAATGGGAACCTATGTTGAAAATAGTCTCATATTTTTGCTTATTTTATAATCTTTTCAATGATATATAACAAGTCTACATTCTTTTGTTTTAAACATTAATAAAAGACGAATAATTAATTTATTGGGGTGAAAATATTGGAAATTATTAAAAAACAAATGAAAAAATTTGTTACAAATCATCATATGTTCATTTTGATTCAATATCTATTAATTTTGTTTTCAAAATTATTCTTAACCAATTATTTTCGGGTTAGTTAAATTACTATTTATCGTCGTTACAGTTGGCTTTGACACAATCCGATCAAAATGGTTTAATATGCTTTTGAAGTAAATAAATTGAAAAAATGAGTAAAACTGAAACAAAAACCATTAGAAATATGCAAATGATGATCTGGAATAGATTTTTTCATTTGTTTTTTAATAATTTCCAATATTTTCACCCCAATAAATTAATTATTCGTCGTTTATTAATGTTTAAAACAAAAGCATGTAGACTTGTTATATATCATTGAAAAGCTTATAAAATAAGAAAAAATGTGAGACTATTTTCAACATAGGTTCCCATTTAAAAAATCATAAGTTTGTGTTATATCTCGAGAATTATTAGGTTTTCATAAAAATCTAATTGCGCCATTTTATGCTATTTAAAAAACGGTAAAATTTTTGTAAAAACATTTTTTCTCGAACTATCATAATAAATAAGATACGAGATATTTTCAAAATGAGCGAAAAATGAGTTTTTGTCTGTAGCTCAGAAACAAAAGGAGATCGAAAATTCCTGTGGTGACTATTAAACTTTTCTCGAAAAGTTGACCCTGCAATGTGCAAACGATTTCGCTCTATCATTAATATTACCCGAGATACCTTAAAAAAACATCGAAAATAAGACACCTGTACAGTGGTAGAATGTTTCTATTTTCAAATTTTTCTCTTACGAAATGCAAACGGACATCCACATGCTGTGAAATTCTGCATGTTTTATTAATCTAATGGTACTTTGATTTTGAATATAAATTGTTGTTGGTATATTGACTTAAACATGGATATCTTTGAGCAGCTGTTGTATCCACATAACATCTTTGAAAGTATTTGAAGCTGCAACATATTCGGCTTCTGTGGTTGATAATGTTACACTTGTTTGCCTGTTGCTTGCCCATGTAACTGCTTCTTCATTCATTTTCAAAACATATCCAGATGTTGAGCGTCTCGTACTTGAGTCTCCAGTAAAATCTGAGTCTATGAATACAATTAGAGTAGAATTATCTGTATTTTAGTGTACTTGATTCCATAATTCATAGTTCCTAGCATATATTTCATGATGCGTTTAACCGCGTTCCAATGTGGTAAACTGTGATATTTAAAAATCTACTCACAACTCCCACTACATATAAAATGTCTGGTCGGCTTACTACTGCGACGAACATTAAGGAACGCGACTACTTGACGATAAGGAACTTCACCATCATAAAGATATGGATCTGTGACTTTGGACAAATTGCAACCAGGATCCACTGGAGTAATTACGGGTTTGGTATTTGTAATTTCAAATCGTTCAATAATTCGTTTGATATAGGAAGATTGATTAATGAAGATAGAATTGTCTTTTTCGTTTCTTTTTATTTCCAATCCTACATAATAGTCAACGTCACACGTTTTTGTCTCAAATTTCTTCTTTAATTCAAAAAGTACAATTTCTATAGCCGCTTCACCTGTTTAAATAAGAGGGCCATGATCAACATAAATAAAAAGTAAAACTTTCTTATTATTTATATAGCAGTTGTAAATACATATATACAAAAAAAAATCAGGAAGTCATTGAATCTTTTATTCCAGCACTTGGATGCTTGCTTTAGTCCGTAAAGCGTTTTCTTTAATTTATAAACAATGTTTTTCTGAGTTTTTATTAGCTTTGGAGGACGTAGGTAGATATCATCTTTCAGTTCTCTATAAATAAATATAGTTTTGTTGTCAAAATTCTTCGTTTGACAATTTTCTTCAGCTGCGACAATCAATAAAACTTTTATGTAGTCGAATTTTGTCGTTGGAGGAAAAATCTCATTGTAGTCAATTCCCTTTGTTTGCAAAAATCCCTTTGCGCATAATCGAGCTTTATAGCGATTTATTGAACCATTTTTCTTCCTTTTAATTTAGAAAACCCATTTTATATTGATTGTCCTCTTATCTGGAGAAAGAGTTAATTCTTCCTAAGTTTCGTTTTTCTTCAAAGCATTTATTTCTTTTGAAATAGCTTCTCTCCATTCTTTTGAGTCTTTGCAATTTATGGCTTCTTTATAAGTCTGTGGGACATCTGCTTCAACCAAATATAATTCATATTTGTTGAACTTAAGGAGCGTTTTAATATTTCTTCTAGATCTCAAGTTAAGATTTTTCTCATCTTCAGGATTATTGCCAGGAATTAGGTCATCTTCCTGAACTACGTCTTCTAGAACTTCTTCTTGTTGATCTGACGCTCTTATGTCATTTTCAACTTCAATTCGAACAGTATTCGGTTTATATGTCCATCCTTGCCTTCTTTCATTAAATATTACATTTCTAGAGATTGTTATTTGCTTGGTTTGGGGATCAAATAGTATGTAGTTAGTAGATTTTTTATCATATCCTACCAAGAACAATTTCTTACTCTTTGACTCTAGTTTGATCGTTTTTCGTTAGATATATGGACAAACGCTTCACACATTTAATGAAGGATTCTTGCCAGTCCAAACTTCATATGGTGTTTAATCAGATGCTTAAATTGTTCAAGTATGATTCAACAGATATATTGCATTATTCACTGTTTCAGCCCACAAATATTTAGGAACGTTTCTTCCATAGAGCATAGAACGAGCACTTTTCATTATTATTCGATTATCTCTTTCTGGTCTACCATTCTGTTGGGGTGTATATGAAACTGTATTCTCAATTTTAATACCTTCTTGACGTAGGTAGTCCTTCATGTCTTAATTTACGTATTCTCTGCCATTATCCACGTGAATAATTTTGACTGAATGACAAAATTTATTCTTAATTTTCTGATTAAACATTTTGAAACTTTCAATAACATCGGATTTATGTTTCAAAAAATCAGTTACTTGATAACCTGAAAAATTATCTTTAAATAAAAGAAAATATTTTGCACCTTGTACTGATGGTGTTGTAATTGGTCCACAAAGATCACTGAAAATACGTTCACCTAATTCTGATTTTGATATGTTTGGTTTTATTAAACGGCAATTTGTGTTGTTTACCATAAATACAACCATTACAGAAGAAATCATCAGAATTCTTCACACCAATACCTTCAACTATACCTTTCGATATCATTTTTTAAAGTGTCTTGACATTCAAGTGACCAAGTTTGTAGACTTCTATTGGTAACTGCATTGGCATTAAGAACAACAGCTCTGAAAAAAAATTTGTAAAGATTATTCTGGTCACATACTGCATAAGTTACAAGTTGCCCTTCTTTTTTCTCTTTAACTATTTTCATTCCTTTTTCGCAATGACGCCTTAAGGAAATAAATTTGTCCGAAGTTCTGGTATATAAAGCACGTTATTTATTGTTTCATTTCACCATTCTCCATCAATTAATTTCTGTATTTTTATTATTCCTTTACCTTTTACAGTCAAAACTTTATTGTTTCCAAGAATTACAGTAGACTTGCCCTCGTCAAATGTTGAGAAATACTCTCTGCGGTAGCACAATATCAGCAGATGCACCGCTGTCCAATATCCAACTATCATCTTTATATAGAACACTGTTTTCTTCAACAATGAAAGCTGTGTCTCGGCTTGCAACAGTACTCGTTGAGGAACTTCCTGAATTATTAAATTTTTGATTGCCATTTCGATTTTAACAAAGTTCTCCGTAGTTCCTTGAAATGTGGCCTCTTTTTCTGCAATTGTAGCAAATAATTTCTTTTGGCTGTTCTTTTCAAATTTTCTTTTGTTCATAGTGTCGGTTAAAGCAATTTATTTTTCTTCTATTAAAGTTAAGTAAGATTCTTCATCTAGAAGACATGCTGAAAGATTCAGAATTGTTTGTTTTGTTTCGTCAAGTGACAACCATGCTTGTCGAAAATTTCTGAATTTCATTAATTTTTGTCATTACTGCAGCGTCACTGATGGTTTCTCTACATTCTCTCACTTGCTTAGCTAAATTTTCAACCTTTGAGATATGCTGAGTGACTGTCATTTGGAAGCATCTTATATTGATAAAATCCTTTTGCAGGTATCCATTTACTGCATCTGTGTTAGTAGTGTTTGAAACCGGACACATCTCAGAGCCGTCAATGATTGAATAAAGTCCTTTTGCTCTTAAAGCACATTCTATTTGAAATTTCCATTGTGGGAAATTCTTTCCATCAAATTTGTTGATAATTCCAATATCAATCTTTTCCGCCATTTTCTTTTCAAAATTCTAGATGCACACGAGTTTTTCGAGTTTATTTTCTTATTCATGACCAGGGCCCATAAGCTTTTGCGAGGATGAATTCTATCCTGGACCAGGAAGCTTAAAGAAAATATACTGTCTCAGATTACGAGAAAAACTATTTATTTATTTAAATAAAATAACACATCAATACATTTGATACATAGACTTCATTGACATAAAACTTCACTTCGTCACCTACTTCCAAAATATAACAAAATTACAACAAAACTGAAAACTAATCAAGTAGTCTATTTTGAAAGACAAAGATATCTCAACACTTATTATAGAAATAAATGCATGGATCAGTTTTTGATCTTATTAGCCTACATAACTCAGATGTACCTCTTCCCTTGTATTTAGTTGTTCTACGATTGTCTCTGGCATTACACCTTGATTTTCCAATTCCTGAATATTCTCATTAACTGGTGGTAACGTTTCTTGCATTTCATCTGACTGCATCATTCCATCATTTGCTTGCAGCATCTACCTCATCAAAGAAGTGATGATAACGTCATTTGGATGTGATCAGTCAATTTCATTAACAACAAATTCACCATCTTCTTTGAATGGAAATGAATTCTCGTCAAACATCACTTTTCTGCTGACGTTCGTGAAATGTATCGTCGATGTGATTCCACAATTTATATCCTTTTACGCCGTCTGGATATCAATAAAGACACATTCTTTTGCTTTTGGATCAAGTATACCTTGTCGGTTTCTGTTAATCATCCATGCTTTGCATCCATAAACTCGCAAATGTTTGAGCGACACATCTTTTCTGGTCTACAAAGTCTCAGGAGTTTTTCAATGGCTTTGGAGTGACATTTGTTGCGTATATGGCATGCTTTAATTAAAGCGTCCGCCCATAGATATTTTGGAATACCTGCGACGATTAGAAAGCATCTTGTCATATCCATCAACGTCTCGTTAATCCGTTCTGTCACACCATTATGTTGTGGTGTGTCCAGAACCGTCAACTGTCATCTAATTTCATTGCCTATTGAACATTTATCAAATTCACCACTCTTGTACTCACGGCCATTTTCGCTGCAAAGAACCTTCACTTTTGTGCCATGGACAGACTGCCGTCTTCCGGTACTCATCGAATTTTTCAAGTACTTTGGACTTGTTCTTCATTAGACAAACTATTAGATACCTTTCGATGGAGTAATTTTCCCAGTTACATCTGAATGAATTAACTCCAGTAGTTTCAACGATCTGGTTGCTTCTCCGGTGCATCTTACGTTTCACGCAAACATCGCAAAGGCTATGATGGTTGTCTACTTGAATATTAACTGAATTATTTATTTTTCCCAGTTGCTTCACAGCATCAAAATATAAATGATCGAGTCGGTGATGCCATAAACAGTTATCAACTATTTTCGTCATTCTCGCAATTGGTTTTGTCTCTTTAATTCTACAGTATTCCACTAAGCAGCGCTGTAAATATTATCATTCCTTCTGAATCCTTGCTCGTCGCTTTTTCTTTAGCGATGTAAAACACGTAACCAGCTTCGTCAACTTTCCATCCAGACCCGGTACGTGTAAAGTATTTTCCAAGTTTATACCGTTGTCACCATCTCGTTTGCAGAGGTTAATTAGTGCATCTCCGTTGCCAGTCACATTCGTTTTGGTTTATGAATAACCATAGTCGCTTTGTGCGTGATTTCATCGTTAAATATCTTCTTACTTGTTGTCTCCAGATCATTTGGGCAATTTCTTGAGATATAACCTGGTTTTCCACAGCAATGGCATATGACGCATCGCCTTTCTTTGCTTTGTTGGCCTTTACATTCACCTTCCTTGTTTGCGTCGTTCTTCTTAGTGCTACACTCTCGGCTGTAGTTCTTGTGCTTTATTTTAGCGCTTTTATGTCGTCGTTATCATTATTTATCTTCTCCAATTCACGTCGAGCCTTTCTCTTCTCTTCAACAAGAAGCTTGGTCTTAACTTATTTACTTGTTAGTGTTTCTTCGTTCTGTTCCTATGGCTCATACGTAATAATTTTCGGTGAATTCCACTGATTCTAATATTCACTGCCGTTCAATGGCTGCACATATTTTGGTGAATTTAAAATCTTATATTTTTATGTTACTAGTGAATGTAAATTAAAATTTATTTTTTTTTAAATTCAAAATGTCTTGTGATGATAAAGATACCATCTCTAAAATGATAAGTGACGACATTTTAAGTCTTGGTGAGAATCCAGAATTCACAGAAATCAATGCTAATCAAGACACGTGCATGGTGGACAAAGTGTACGAAAAAAATTAAATGAATTGAAAAGTGAAGTTAATTCTTTTAAACAAATAAACATGGAACTTAAAAACTCATAAGCTAATCATGTAAAAACCTGAACAATTTAGAGCAATATACTCGCCGCAACAATGTCCTTATATTTGGTTTACCAGAAGACCCCAGTGAAAATATAGATAATAAAGTTGTTACTCCGTTTCGTGAACTAAATGTAGATATTTCTTTGCAAGGAATTCATCGATATCACAGACTTGGTAAAAACAGTGTAAGTGTAAAGAAAAATCGAGCAGTAATTATTAAATTTACCAGCTATCATTCCCGCCACAAAGTATTTAGCTCAAAAAAGCTACTTAATCAAATAGAAATTTATGTGCAGATTCTGGTGTTATTCATTCCAGTGAAATTTCAAATAACAGCGGCGTATTTTGTACTTTGAATTTGACGAAATAATGTAAATAATAAAGTTTCTTAATGAAAATATAATATCCATTAATGATAAAGATGCTCCACTCAAATCATTCAAAGCTAATAAAAATTATACACCATGTACCAGTCATTAAAATTATGCAACAAAAACGAGATAAAGAGACTACAAAAAACATAAAACTCAATCTAAGTGAGACTACTATAAACAATTAAGAAACTTAACAAGTAATGCAATTAGAAGAGAAAAACTTGCTTTCTTTAATTATAATATAAAAAAAATGTGAAAGATTCCAATAAATTATAGAAAAGTTTAAAAAATGTGGGTGTGAACAAAACTGTGGCCAATACAGTAGATGATTCTATTTTTAAACCAGAATAATACGGTCAATATTTACTTGATATAATTGTAAAAGTTCCTACTAACCTAATACACAAAATTTTTATTTGCATTACTCTTATTCACATAACAAAACTAAATCACTTAATTTTTACTGTGTCGATAGTTCTGATGTTAAAAAGTATTGTTTAACCTGAAATCAAATGCTGTAGGTACAGGCGGTATATCTCGTAAAATAATACTGCTAATTCTTCCAGTTATTGTGGATCATATCACACACTTAATAAATACCTATTTACTTGATGGCGTCTTTCCGGGTCCTTGGAAGTTTGCAATCATAAAGCGTATTCCTAAAACTAAAAATGCTACTTCTTTTGAGAAGTTGCGACCTATTAATATTTTGCCAGTTTTGTCAAAAATACTGAAAAAGTCGCTCATAATGAAATTATGTCATATGCTCTAGAAAATAATATAATTCTACTTATAAAATCTGGTTTCCGTAATGGCTACAGTACAAATACATGACTTTTAAATATTTTGGATTCATTAATAACTAATTTTGTTAAATCACAAATCTCAGTACTCGTGCAAATTGATTTTTCTTAAGCATTTGATATGGTCGATCATGAATTATTACTAGCCAAGATGAAATATTATGTATTTTCAGAATGTACTTTACAGTGATGCAATAACTATATTTATTCAACAAAAAGTTCTACATCAGTATACATCATAATGATCAAACAATAAAATCTAGTGCGTTTGTCCTTAATCGTGGAGTACCTCAAGGATCTGTTTTGGGACCATTATTCTTCTTACTTTATATTTCTGATCATCCAAAATCCATGGTTAGTTGCGATATGCACTCATATGCAGACATACTAGACATTATACAAGATGCGTTCTCCAATATATAAATAAATGAATACATAAATATATCATCACGGCATATTACCCATTGCGTCATTCTTCAATATATGCGGATCTTAATAATTTATCAGTGTCAAGATGTAGCTTCCAGTCTCCCGTGCGCTCTGCTTGAATGAAGTGTTTTATTAGAGTCGTCATGCGGAAATACTGAACCCATAGCTTAGAGGTAAGACCATTACCTTTCAGTTTCTTCAGTGCACTTCTAAATTTGGTTACAAATAATTTAAAGTTGTCGCTTTCCTCAACCATCATAATCAAAAATCTTTTTCCTTCCCCAAACGTACCTTCAATTTCAGCTCGATCAGCATCTGTAAACACTACCTCATTCAAAACTGTGCCAACCAATACGAGGTTACTTAAAACCGTACGTGCATAGGCATGCCTGACATGTATAATGGCTGGTCAAATGTAACAAAGCAGGTTTTCATGGAATGATTTTTGCTCTTCTCACTTGCTGTTAAAAGAGCTGTTAGTAAAGTGTCGTAATCTGTAGGTGGTTCTCTCTCGAAAAAAAAATCGTATAAAATAAAATTTAATTAAATTTTACCCGGTTTAATTTTTCGCGCCGCGTTCGTGTTCTTCGTCGCGCACGCGCGCTACTCATTTACGAATTAAATTTTATTCGATTTTATTTTATACGATTTCTTTTCGAGAAATAATGGTTTTCGCATAACGTCAGGTTATCACATATGCGATATTGAAGGCAACGCTGGTTCAAATGCCACTCTTGCAATGAACCCGCCCCGTAAAAAGGTTTACTTTTTTACTTAACGGCAAATGTATCTCTGAAAAATATAAGAAGGAAAAGGTGTCACACACTAATAATTCTGGTATTTGTAATTAATAAAATAATAATATATCATCACGGTATATTACCCATTGCTGGGTGTGCCAATCTACTGTGTACACACAGACCTTGGTAATAATGATTACAGGGATCAGTTTTGTGCAAAAATTTAATGAATTCTGTTATCGCGGGGTTATCAAATGTGCAAGTTTAAAAACACATATAAACTTATAATTAAGCCAACTACAAAAGTAGGTACATGCAATGCACAGAATAAAAAGTTTTTACTTATCTATTAATAATTGCTCGAGATACAAGTATGAAGATTCATCAATGGGACATAAAAAAATAAGGTTATGGTACCCACTGGACGGTTCACACACTTTCTTTCCTGGCGAACGACGTACTTACTTCTTGAGATGATGGCTGCTGGGTACTTGATGGTTTACACTTAATTATTGACGTAAACTTACTACAGGAAAACCACCAAAATTAAACAATTACACCTTTTCTGTGCTGGCTAAATCGCCATCGCCATTACAATCCAAAAACATCGTGTTACTCTGTCTTCTTCTTCTTACGTGGATGACAGAAGATGCACTTCGACTTATAGTTCTTACTTATCGTCACAGATGTCACTACTAGTTTCTTGCACAAATATTGACATTTGTTGCAAAAATATGTGTGCACAGCTAAAATCACTTCATATTATGATAAAAAGGTAAAAAATACTTATTATTAAAAATATATTTTCTATTTATTAATTTATTGCTTATACAAGTATACATAATCACAAGTACAATTACAAATTCCTTGAAATATTCGTTAATTTTTCAGTGTGACACGCATGACAAGCAATGATACATTTTACTAAAAAAAACTCATCAAATCATCACAAATCCTTGCTTCCGAGCTCTAATTTTGGTTTATTTTATGGAATAGAAGGATAATGTACCGATATGTAGTCATTTAAATGCATTTTGAGTTTGGACCCTATTCTATACTTTAGTCAAATCGACTCCTAAAATAGAGTGTTTAACTATTTAGCTATAATAAAGGTCCAAATGTATGTTTTTATATGTCCTATAAGTCGAAGTGTAATTTTTTAAAACCAAAAGTTTTTATTGAAATGTTGTTTATAGCATGTACATGTTGTTTGAAATGTTTTTGTTTTGAGTGTTTTTGAAGAAATAACGCTTACCTCTGCCCCAGTATCAACAAGGAATTTGTAGCCTGAGCATTTATGAATGACAAAAAACAGGGGAGACTCAAGAACTTTTAACTTCTGTGAGAAGATGAAATATTAGTATAATTATTATCAAAATTATTAATAATTATATTTACATTTTTAGAATATGATAACTGAAGATTCTGGTGTTGTTCAGTCCATAGGCAGGGTGATATACATTTTCTTGCTTTTGACGCGAAGTTGACGTGATACCAGCAATATGGACCACGATCCTCTTCCAAAGATGTTTTGATAAAAGGAGGTCTAGAGATGAGTAGCTTCTTGACTTCTAGAAGTTCCTTTCGAATGTCAGAAAATCCATGAGCGTGTACAGTTGAACATTCAATGGGTTGTGATTGTTGTGAAATAACCAATAGTTTTTGAATATGAAGTGGTAATTTCGATAAGAATAATTGTTCCAAGATCTTACTACCTGATTCAGTTTAATTAACTATACACGGTTCCATTTAAGCCATTCAGTAGATGGAACTAGCAACAGCGCAAACTTGAAGTAGCCGAAATTACATTGGCTAAACTTGTCTCTTGTCTCCAATATCAGCAATCAGAGAGGTCAAAATTATTCCTTATGCTGTGCAATACTGAATGGCTTAAATGGAACAAGGTATAATTGTTTCATATATCTCCATAATTGAGATGGTCTTCTGTCACCAAGTTCTGCTACATTCAATAATTCTTGAATTTTTTGTGTACTTGAAGGAACTGTTCGTTTAATCAGTGTTTCTTTAACAGTGGATTTGTCGAAGGACGATTAATAATTAAGTCACGAATTTGACAAGCATGATCAGGACGTAAAACAGTTATTAAATTAGTGTACTTGCTTACTTCTGATGTAATACGATGTGCAGAAAATATTGCTTCTACTTGAGCGAACCAAAGTTCTGGGTCATCAGGTCAATATTCAGGTAGTTTAATATAATAAACTAAAGCAGTAACAGTTGTCAAACTTGAATCCTTTTCTATATCTAAAAATATGATGTTAATGGATAGGTGCTCTAAAAGACTGGGTCACCAATTTTGTAGCGGGTGGAGCCGTTACTTGAGTATAAATAGGGGTTAAATTGTATAACAATAAAATATAGAAACGAAATATAATATAGACGTTTATTTTAATACAGAAAATCAACTGTTTATTTATTTATGTATCGTTTCCAGGTTCACTCTAGACATAACACAAACAATTGTCGTTAGGGCGGGGTATTGGCCACTTGATTTGACTCGTAATGAGATATGTCATTGTGAATGTCAACTATCATGTCACCACAAGTGCAACCTATAATATGACATATGTCATTGTCAATTTATTCGTAAACAAATGGCGCTCGTGTTCGAAGGCGCTCGCGCGCCTGAGAACACGATCGCGGCGCGAAAAATAAAATTGGGTAAAAATTAATTCGTAAATAAATGGCGCTTATGATCGAAGGTACGCGCACGCTGGAGGAAAAATACCGTGGCGCGAAAAAGATAATCGAATAAAATTTAATTCATAAATGAAATAGCGAGCGGGTGTGGCGCGAAAAATAAAATCGTATAAAATAAATAAATAAATAAATATATCATCACGGGATATTAGCTATTGCTGGGTGTGTCAATCTGCTTGTACACAGATTTCGGTAATGATAATGACATATCTGTACCATGCGGGCGATTAACAGGCGTCTCTAGCTTTGTTCAGTGTTATTGTTGTGTGTCTAAAGTATTGTTTGCCTACAACGTGACAACTGGGGATTTTTAAGGTCAGTGACACATTTAAGTCTACTTAATTTGCAAATCTTTGATAGTAATTTGCATAACACATCCAAAGAGGTTAACTTGTCAAACACTCAAATTTTTGTTAAAAAACTATTAAAACATGTTTCCGAGCTCTAATTTCATGTTTTATATGATATTTTACATAAAAGAATAGAGTCCAATAAAAAAATGCATTTTAAAACTGGACCCTATTCTAAACTCCGCTCTAATAATTTTGATACTTCGTCTATTAATGTTGCCAGTGAAATTTCTAACAATAGTTCTTGTCCTTATTTACAAATCTTGTCAAAGTATCCTGAATTAACTGGTAAATTTAATACTGATCGTCAAGTTAAACATAACGTCACTTATAAAATTATTACAAATGAATCACCTCTTTTTTCGCGGCCACGCAGATTATCATTAGAAAAACTGAATGTTGCAAAACAGATATTTGATGATTTATTAAATGCAAAAGTTATCAGACCATCTTCAAGTAATAGGTCATCTCCATTGCATATGGTTGCAAAGAGAACACCTAATACTTAGAGAGCTTGTGGAGATTATAGAGCTTTAAATAATATAACAGTTCCAGATAGATATCCTATTCCACACATTCAAGATTTTGCTATTAATTTAAAAAACACAACAATTTTCTCAAAAATAGATCTTGTAAAAACATATCATCAAATTCCCATGGAAGAAACTTCAATTAAAAAAACAGCAATTGTAACACCTTTCGGCCTTTTTGAATACAAATCAGTGCCATTTGGGTTAAGAAACACAGCACAAACATTTTAAAGATTTATTGATGAAGTAACACGTGGATTTTTATTTTGTCACGCGTACATAGACGATCTTTTAATAGCTAGTAAATCAACTGAAGAACATATAATTCATTTAAAACTTATATTTACAAGACTTAAAAAGTACGGAATTCTCATTAGTAAAGAGAAATGCGAATTTGGTAAAACAAAAGTAAATCGAAAAATACAAAATCTATTAAACCAAATGCTATAGCACTTTTAGCATTTCAATACATTAAAGACGCTTTAGCCAAGGTACCTACATTAGCTACGCCAATGAACGGGGCACCTACAAGCATTATGGTAGATGCCTCCGATTTAGGTGTCGGTGCAGTTTTGCAACAATTTCAAAATAATGCATGGAAACCATTAGCATTTTTTTTTCAACTTGTTTTTCAAAAACGCAACAATAATATAGCACGTTTGGCAGAGAATTATTAGCAGTATATTTAGCAGTTAAAAAATTTAGATACTTTATAGAAGGATAAAAAATTTATATTTTAACTGATCATAAACCACTTACTTTTGCAACAAAGAAAAACTCAAACAATTATTCACCACGAGAGATGTCATAAGATACATTCCTGGAAAGAAAATGTTCCAGCTGATACCTTATCAAGAGTTCAAATAAACGCAATTTTAAATAAATTCAATATATTAAACAAATTCAATTTTGACTATAAAGCCATAGCTAAAGAACAAAAAAGCGACCCAGAATTAAATTTATTAAATTTAAAAAATTCTTCTATTAAATTAAAAACAATTAATCTTCCAAATACTAAAAATATACTTTCATGTGTTGTTTCCACTACTTCACGACCATATATACCAATAAATTTTAGAAAATTAATCTTTAACAAATTACGTTCTTTATCTCATCCAGGAATAAAAGCAACTAGAAAATTAATAACTTAAAAAATTTTGGGGCCTTTCATGAATAAAGATATTAAAACCTGAACAGAAACATGTGAAGCGTGTCAATTAAGTAAAATTCATAAATATAATAATTCTCCTCTGAAACAATTGCAAATTCCTTCGAAAAGATTTGACAATATTCACTTAGATCTAATTGGCCCATTACCACATTCTAAAGGATATAATTATATTTTAACTTGTATATATATAGATTTACACGCTGGGTTGAAGCATTACTGCTAACTAACATTAAAGTTGAAACTATTACTGAAGCGTTTATTTCGGATTGGGTATCTAGATTTGGATATCCTTCTGTAATAACTACAGACAGAGGGCAACGATTTGAATCCTCAGTTTTTAAACGATTACTTTGTATTCTAAACTCAGTTAGACTCCGCTCTACTGCTTATCATACAGAAACAAACGGAATTATTAAAAGTTTTCACAGGCAACTTAAAACATTACTAAAAACTTATAACAATGCAAACGACTGGTATGATAATTTACCATTAGTCTTATTTGGAATACGTACAGCATTTCAAGAATCAATAAATTGCAGTAGTGCAGAACTAGTGTATGGAATGCAACTGCGTTTACCAGGTGAATTACATAAAACTTTCAATAACAATTTTTTAGACTATTTAAATTTACCTGTATATCTGCGAAAATTAAAAAGAAATTTAAGCAAAATTAAAGCAGTCCCACCAAAAACACAAAATTCAAACAGATACACATATGTAAATCCAGATTTACAAACTGCAACACATGTATACATAAGAACAGATGCAATTAACACCCTTTTACAGAATTCTTATACAGGCCCATACAAAATTCACAACAAACATGATATACATTTCACTATTTACACAAAGAATAAATTAGAGAATGTAACAATTGACAGACTAAAACCAGCCAACATTTTGCAAAACACAAATAGAGAAATAACGACTTAAACAGGAGAAACAATTTTTTTTTAAAAATGTTTTATTATTCATCTTTATTATACTGTTTCTTTTTGTCCCTATTTCCATGTATTTTTCTAGGGGGAGGGTATTGCCGTGACATATGGCAGGCGACATTGACAATAGCATATGTCATATTACAGGTTGGACATGTGGTGACATATGACAGTTGACATTCACAATGACATATGTCATTACGAGTTAAATCAAGTGGCCAATACCCTGCCCTAACAATTGTTTGTGTTATGTCTAGATTGAACCTGGAAACAATATATAAATAAATAACCAGTTGATTTTCTGTATTAAAATAATAAACGTCTAAATTATTTATACTCAAGTAACGGCTCCAGGCGCTACACATATAACGTGGTTATAAACGGTAGTGTAATAACGAAGGGCGTTGGCAATCTAGCACGAGTTTTGGCTGAAGGCCGATGGTACATTAAACTTACGGGCTGGTCGTCGCAGACAGGTAAGGTTCGTGGCGGCGGTGTGTCGTTAAAATGAAAGCGCAAAAAGGATATATGGCAGATGATGCATCAAATACGTTGCGGCGCAGAATATGATGGTAAAAACGCTCAAAGTCTCGCAATACGAGCCCTTAATACCTTTCCGTGAACGGGTCAACAATACAACAAAATACCTTTTAAAATGGCCTCGCGAAAGCTAGCCTATACCTCTTAAACTATTCAAATATAGTCCACAGTACATATATAACGAGTCTTGTCCACTGATGGTGAACGCAAAACAACAAATCGTAAGATACGCAATATATAAATACGAATCGCAAAACAAAAAAAAAAGCAAAATGGCGGACGTCTCTTTCCTCGTGGCTTGACACTCCTCTCCAATACGTCAACCAGGAAATACAGGTACAGATAACACACAGAGAGGCGGCAATGGTGATCAGAGGGATGATGATGATAGTGATGTCTCGTAATGGTCGCAAAAATGTACGTCATGAACCATATGAGAAACTCCACAAGTTCCGGTCAAACCAAAAAGGTTCCAGAAAATAACAAAACCTAAACGGGATGAATTCAAAAAAACAGAAAGAAAGAAGCAGGCCTAAAAGGTATGAACATTATTAGCACATGGTCATCTACCCAATACAAAATGGCTACTAGTTTTTATTTTATAAATTTTAAATCTTACTTTACAATGAATTATAAAATGTAAAAAGAGTGATTGTAATAATATTAACGTTAGAATTGTACTTAATTAATTATTTACCTTTAGTTACAGGACGGCCTAAAGTGTTAAAAGTTGTGAAAATTTTAAATCCCGGAAGCTTCCTGTGAGAATACCCAATTTTCAAAACTAAATGACTTGTGGGTCAAAACCTTTAAACGAGTGCTTAAAAGCTCAAACACAATTTACCCTGATATTTGCTCATAAGCCGAACACCCAACACGTCTAAATTCTTCAACGGTAACTTTTAAAAAGGAAAGCAAATCTTACGATGCTGAATGTACTTGACTTAAGTTGGTTCAATTAAGTGATTTCAATTCTGATCTAAGTAGGCAGAAATTATTAAATTCAAAAAAGTTTAGGGTAGTGTACCACACAATACTGATAAGTTCATCAAGTAATCTACATGGCAGGAATAAATGACAAATAATAAACATGAAGTGCAGCTCTCGCGCAGGCGCCGAGTGAATGTGAGAATGATACGTGAATTAAGGAATGGCGGTTTGACATAAGAAAAATATAAACAAGGATATAATGAATGAATGAAGGTTATGATGTTCTTCCTTGGTTATGATCTAAATTAAAGGAGAATGTGCCCACGAGTGAAAATACACAAAAGGGAAAAGGGAATAAATGAAAGACCAAGGGACAATTGAGGTAGGGACAAACTGAAACATAACAACACAAAATATGATTACAGTGATATAGAATAACACTAAAGTTGCAGATATAAAGAGAAATGAGTGAAATAAAGTGATTAGGAATACAGAAGGAACACAAAATGAACAGAAACGAAAAAATATTTTTACACACGCGAGCAGTCATGTGACTTTATTTACGTTGGCAAGCAAATATGAAGTTCCCTCCGTCATTTCTACTCAGACGGGGTAAGGTAAAGTCTCAGAAATATATAAAACGTGCCAATTGATATGTGATAGTAGGCGTGACACCCGTCACTTGGTAACGGAATAAAATGTCAGTTACACAATTATTTTTGTATTCCTTTTCTTAAATAAAATACATATATTTAACTACTACTAGTTATAATATTACATGGCGCAGCCGATATCTCGCACCTACTAGTGCCAAAATTCAGTGAAAAAAGTGTTAATCTGGATCCAACGCGACGTTCACAACGTGAATCACGTCCCCCCGTGCGATACAGTTTATCAGATCCTGATACATTCACTACTCGCACAACATCTACAATGGCAAATCAACCAGTAGATATCAATGAACTATTGTCCATCATCAATATCCAGACAACACGCATCAACCAGATGCTTGAAATGCAAGCACAAAATATCTCGAATATACAACAAGATATTCATTCCAACACGAACAAATCTAATCGTCTTCCACCATTACAAATGGCAAAAAACGCCCTCGTGCTCGAAACAGACCCTACATATTTCGAATATGAACAGTGGAGAAAAGACTGGGCTGTCACTGAGAATGTCTTGCGTGTTAACGAATACCCGCACGTCGAACAGGTAAATTTTCTTCGGAGACACATGTCTGCCAGTTTCAGAGATACTCTTGACACATCTATTCGTATCAATGCGACAGATATTGAGACACCTGTTGCAGAAATAATAGAATCTATAGGTATATACATCAAAAAACATGCAAACCTCATGGTCTCAAGGCAAGAATTCTATACTAGAAAGCAACAACCGGGCGAAACGACAGAACAGTATTTCAATTCTCTAAAGCTATTAGAACAGAAATCTGATGCATGTCAAAGCTGCATCGAAGTTCAACTTCGAACCCTATTAACTTTAGGACTCAGGGACGAAGTCTTAAAAACAAAAATTTTAGAAAGAACTCCTGAACCCACTCTCCAAGAAGTTCGAGATATGTGTTCCGCACATGAAGAAGCCTTAAAAGCTACCAAATATCCAGCATACGTCAATGCTAATTTCAAGAGCAGACAATACAATAAAAACAGTGAACTCCAGTACCTGTCAAAAAACACTCCACAAAATAAAAAAATGAATAATTGTTTAGGATGCGGAAAACCTAAACATGAAAAAGGAAAAAAAGAATGCCCCGCATACAATCAAACTTGCAAATCGTGCAATAAAATGGGACACTTCTCCAAAGTATGTATGAGAAATAAAGGGAAAAATACAAACGCTGTCAAACAAATGGATAATTTATTAATAATGACAGCCAAAAAGACATCTGTTATCAAAAGATGGGATCGCACAACAGAGATCGATGTAAACATTGAAGGTAAATATTATTCTGTTAATCAATCCAGATACTGGAGCGCAAGTCAACGTAATTCCGCGACGGTATCTAAACTCCATCAACATAAAACCAAAAGAACTAAACGAATCCGACATTGTACTCATGTCCTACAATGGTCACAAACAGAAACCTGATGGATATTTTTGGGTCCATCTTAGCGTCAGAAACAAAAAACCATTGAACACCAAGATTTACGTAGATCCACACGCCAGTGAATTCCTACTTTGTGGAGAAGATGCTGAAGCATTAGGTATTGTAGAATTTCCTCTAAAATCACTCAATACCTATTCCATAAATACACAAAAGAAGAAATCACCTCTCCCTACAGAACTGAACAAACATACCACAAGAGAAAGTCTTCTTAAAAATTTTTCAGACGTTTTCGACGACGGTTCCAACGAAGTGCTACCTCCCAAGGAAGGTCCACCGATGCGTATTCACGTTAAAAATGATGCAATACCGTATATTCTCGCTGCTCCTAGACCTATCGCACTCAGTCTACGTGATGCAGTAAAAACTGAACTCGACTCGATGTTAAAAAGAGGAGTCATCGAACGAGTTGGCGATGAAGCAGCTACTTGGTGTCATCCAATGGTAGCTGTTAAGAAAAAGCAAGGAGGCGTCAGAATTTGCGTGGATTTAACTCGTTTGAACAAGTATGTAGTTCGACCAAATCATCCTATGCGTTCGCCTAAGGATGCCGTAGACGCTATTCGACCAGGTGACAAATTATTTACTACACTAGATGCCAAACAGGGGTATTGGCAAATCCCATTAGCGGAAGAAGATCGACATCTCACGACATTCATCACACCCGAAGGCCGATTTCATTTCCTCAGAGCTCCAATGGGATTAAACGCCACAGGCGACGAATATTGTCGACGTGGACACCTCACTCTTCAAGGTCTACAAGGTGTAGAAAAAGTCGTTGATGATATCTTAATTCACACTGGAGGAACAATAGAAGAACACAGTCAACGAGTCCAAGAAGTTCTTCATCGCTGCAGAGAACATCATATTACACTATCCGCACAGAAATTCAACTTTGCCAAGACGGACGTCGAATACGTGGGCTACAAAATCAAGAATTTCCCAAGACCAGAAAGTATTACTGGAATGCGGTCATTTCTTGGTCTTGTTAATCATTTTGGCCAATTGTCAAAAGATCTTGCAGAAGTCGCATCACCCCTTCGCACACTTCTTAAGAAAGAAGCAACAACAAATTTCGTTTGGACACCAGAAGCAAATACAACTTTCGAGAAGGTAAAACAAATCCTTACGTCACCCCCGATTTTACAGCCATATGACCCTGCTCTACCAACCTTCCTGCATACTGACGCATCAAGGAACGGGTTAGGCTTTGCACTGTTACAGCTACACCCAGAGCAGTCCCATCGCATTGTACAACTTGGATCACGATTTGTGACTGATGCTGAATCCCGTTATTCAATAACGGAGCTCGAAATGCTCGCCATTGTATGGGCAATTCAAAAATGTCGAATCTACCTCATAGGTAAAAGTTTTACAGCAGTAGTAGATCATAAACCACTATTAGCCTTACTACACACTAAGGGTCTAGATTCCATTGAAAATCCTCGTCTTCTTCGTCTACGACAAAAACTCTTACCTTACACATTTACCATAGAATGGAGACAAGGCAAACTCCATACCATTTCCGACGCACTTTCGAGAGCACCGACTGACAAACCAAACCAGGACGACATTTCACTAGAACAAGAATTAACATCTGATCTAGAAATCAAAATTAATGCAGTTATCACTGAATTACGTCATGACAACGCTATGGACAATACTCGTGACTTAATTCTTGAAAACGTTCAAGCTGCTGCACGTCAGGACAGCAGTTATCAACATTTATTACAGATGATAACTAAATCATCATTTCCAAAAAGTGCTTCAAGCTTGTCCAGCGAATTACGTCCATTCTTCAATATTAGACACGAACTCGCCGTTAAAGGAGACTTCATCCTTTATAATGGCGCCATTGTTATCCCTGCTTCACAAAGATCCCAAATGTTAAAACTTTTGCATGCAGCACACCAAGGAATCACCCGTATCCGCCAAAGAGCACAAGGTACTATCTTCTGGCCAGGTATATCTACAGACATCGCCAATACTGTTAAAGCATGTACCGAATGTCAACAAGATCGTCCATCACTACCACCAGAACCATATTTTGTGGATCCAGCACCAGCAAAACCTTTTCAAGAAGTATGTGCAGATTACTTTCAATATGGAGGAAAAGACTATCTTGTTTACACCTGCCGTTACAGTGGTTGGATTGAAAGTTACAAATTTAAAAATTCACCAACAGCTCAAAATACTATTCCTATTCTTCGACGTTATTTTAGCTCATTTGGCATACCCATGAAATTCCGAACAGATGGTGGTCCCCAATTTACTTCTAAAATCATGCGAAATTTTCTTCAAATATGGGGAGTCAATCAAGTATTCTGCGCTCCACATTTTCCTTCCTCTAATGGGATAGCTGAAGCCGCTGTACGAGTTGCTAAGCATATCATTCGCACTTCCGCCAGCAAAAAGGGGGGAATGGAGACGGATGATTTCGCCAAAGCGTTACTAGAACTTCGCAACACCCCAAAGAACAACAATAAATCTCCAGCAGAATTACTCTTTGGTACTCCAATCCGTTCGTTGGTACCAGATTTAGCTTTTAAACCAACTATTCATAGCGAAAAATCTACAGCGGCTCAAAAATATAAAAAGATTAAAGGTAAACTACTTCCATCTCTTTTGCAGGGAACCGATGTTTGGATTCAAGACCACATCAGCAAAGAGTGGAATGACACCGGTATCATCCTTGACCACGTCGGACGCAACTACCTAGTCCAGTGTGACAGGACTAGAAGGACATTGATACGAAACCGGCGACACATTCGTCCGAAAGCATCACGAAGCTTACTGCGTATCTCCCGGCTAAAGAAGGGGGATGATATGTGATAGTAGGCGTGACACCCGTCACTTGGTAACGGAATAAAATGTCAGTTACACAATTATTTTTGTATTCCTTTTCTTAAATAAAATACATATATTTAACTATTACTAGTTATAATATTACACCAATGATGTATACAACCTGCAATATACAAATCTTCCGCAAACTTTCCAGGTGGGTACACACATTAATGGGCAGATTATTGTTCCACCAACATACACAGTAAACGGCTTGCTCCATTTGACGTAACAATTGTCTCTCTCGCACATGGTGGCTCATTGCATTTACGGGCCACTTTAGAAACTACAGCAACAAAGGCCCTCTAATAGCCACAGATACGCCGGTATAACGCAGTGTTCTCGCGAAATCGGCCGAGGAAGTCAATTTTTTTTTCCAAAAAACTATAATGTCCTATATTCAAGAAGAAAATGGATACGTTATATGTAACCCAACTTGTTTTTTGCAGTGCATTATCAAAGACCTTATCATTACAATTGATAGAAACATAAAATCAGCTCTGGAAGATCCAATGGGTACGGCATGTGAATCAAACGACTTGCTTGTGTAAGAAGCGTATCCTCGAATGTCGAAATGTCCTGTACAGTTTAAAATATTCCATATAAGCATTTAGAGTTCATTAACGTTCAGCCAATACGTTGCGTTGGCAATCTATGAAGAGTGATTACAGTATATTTATTGCAACATAATAAGTTTATAGAATTTTCCACTGTAGTCACTAAAAATTATGATGACATGGGAAAAGGCAGCTATTAAACAACAAATAGCTAATTAGACAGACGGTCTTAAACTTTCGAACTAACAAGTCAAAATTATTATAACTTTATACTATATTCTCAATATATACATTTTTTTATTACTTTATATTTGAGTAATTATTTCATACCCAAATCCTAGATCCTAAAATTGGTAACGTTTGAATTACTCGGTTTGGCAAAGACCCATTTAAATTTGTAGTGTTGGGGTTGAAACCACCCCACGTTACAATTGGTGGCAGCGGTTTAGGGGTATATCTGCCAAATTAGAGAAATCAGTATATCTGATCTTCTCACGAGGGTTCAAATAATATCAATTTGTCTAGTGATAAGTGTATCGCGGCGAGTGTTAAAATGCCGGGTAGTGCCAGCGGAAGCGCAGGAGGTTCTGGTGCAGGAGGATTCGGTGGCTCTGGGGGTTCTGGGACAGGAGGAACCGGCGGCTCTGGTGGTGTTGGTACAGGAGGAAGCGGTGGCCTGGGAGGTTCGGGTACAGGTAAGGCACAGATTTATTTACAAGAAAGTAGCAAAAATTTTCAATTTGGAATTGTCGCGCAGACAATAAAACAATTTAATGGAGAAAATGTGGTTGAATTTTTTGAAAAATTTGAATTAAGAACTAATATAGAAGGATGAGACGAGAAGCAAGTCATAGACTTAATTAAATGTGACGCATTCGAATTTTACTTAACCCGACCGGAACTGAAAGACCGTCTCACTAAATATAAAGAATTTAAGAAATTATTTATAGAAAGATTCACTAAGCGTAGGATGCCGGGACAAATTTATAATGATATTTCTAACTGTAAACAAAATGTAGGGGAATTTGTTCAAAATTTTGCGACCAGACTTAGACGACTTAAAAATGATTTATTAAAAGAAGATAGAGAAGTACAAGAAAATTTTGCTTCAAAATTAATATTGTATCAATTTAAACTAGGGCTAAGAATTGAAATTAAACGGTATATTCGGACAATAATGGACAGTACTAGAGACTTAACCTTTGAAGATGCGGTGACTCTAGCTGAAAGGGAAGAAATGGAATTATATATTCAAAAGTTTCGAAATTTAGAAATTGGGGTAGTAAATAAAAAACCAGGTCCAAATATTAAAAAAGTGCTTCATTTGTAACAGAACAAATCATATAGCTAAAGATTGTAGATTAAGAAGGCAAGACATATGCCATAAATGTAAAAAGCCAGGTCATATAGCAATTGGGTGCCGACAGAATTCAATGAATGGACTTTACATAAATAGAAACAATCAGAATGGAAATAGGAACAATTATGTCAATTCAAATTACCGAAAATTTAACAATAATTTATCTCAAAACCATTACGATAGAGGTAGAACAATTTCACATCAAGCAGGATCATGTTACAACAGTAATGCACGGAGTAGTTATACAAAGCAAGGACAGTACAGGACTCAGCCCACTTACCACAAAAACAACACTCAATCCTACACAACGCAAAATTTAAACGGGCAACACCTCTCGTCCAAGCCTCAACACGGGAGGTCAAACTAAAAAAAGTAGAACCCAATATAATTATCCCCCATCTAGATTCAGTTTCATCAGCAACTCCAAATTTTATTACGTTAAAAATTAAAAATCAAAAAGTAAAATTATTAGTAGATACAGGAGCTGCAGTTTCAATTCTTAAACAAAAATTTGTGAAAGACGAAAAGATAATAAAAGAAAATGTAGGAAATCTAACATCAATATCAGGTGACACAATAAATTATTTTGGAACTGCAGAAATACAATATTCTTACCGGAATAAAAATTTACCTTTCACATGTATAATATGTTCAAATAAATTAAAATTACAAGCTGATGGACTATTGGGTCGAGATTTTTTACAATGTTATGAGGCGTTAATTAATTATAAGAAGAAAACAGTAATAATAGGCGATGAACATACGAGGTGTGTTCAAAAAATATCGCGAATTTTGTGTTTTTTCAAAAATTATTTATTTATTCATGAATATCTATTTTGTCCCCTTCAAAGTAATCCCCATGAGATATTATACACTTGTGCCAACGGTTTTTCCAATCTTCAAAGCACTTCAAAAAATATTTTTTTTTTATCTTGTTCAGCTCCTCCTTCGATGCCTACGGTGGCTGCGGCATCATTAGTGTGTTGTTTTTGGCTAAAAAGTCGCGCACAAGCAACGATGTGTGAGCAGGGGCGTTATCGTGGTGCAAAAGCCAATTTTTGTTCTTCCACAAATCCGGGCGTTTCTGGCGGATTGCTTCGCGCAAATTGCGCATAACTTGCAGGTAATATTCCTTATTGACCGTTCTACCCTGTGGCAAGAACTCATGATGCACCACGCCCCTGCAATCGAAGAAAACTGTCAGCAAAACTTTCACATTCGACCGAACTTGGCGCGCTTTTTTCGGTCTTGGTTCGTGCGGCAGCTTCCATTGAGATGATTGAACTTTGGTTTCCACGTCATAACCATAAACCCACGATTCGTCACCAGTTATGACCCTCTGGAGCAAATTTGGGTCGTCGCGGACAGAGTCCAACATCTCATTAGCAATGTTCATGCGATGCTGTTTTTGGTCGCAATTGAGCAATTTTGGTACAAATTTCGCGGCGACCCGTCTCATGCCCAAATCATTGATAAAAATCGAATGGCACGAGCCAATCGATATGTTTAGGTCCTCAGCAACTTCTCTAACGGTGATTCGACGATTGGCCAATATCATTTTCTCCACTTCATTAATTTTTTCGTCTGTTGTTGAAGTGCTCGGGCGTCCGGCACGCTTTTCGTCGTTCACATCTTCTCGGCCTTCTGAGAACATTTTGTACCACCGATAAACGTTGCTTTGGTCCAAGGTAGCTTTTCCGTATGCCACAGTCAACATTCGGAATGCATCCGCGCACTTAATTTCGTTTTTCACACAAAATTTGATACAGGTTCTTTGTTCCATTTTTTTGAATAAGTAAAAATCGAAGACGATCCAAAACACGTGCAAGCAAAGCAGCTGTCAACAATTAAGTGAACATTCAAAATGGCCGAGCTTGTCGACATAAGTGAGAGACATGAGTACCAACATAAAGCCACAAAAAGATCGAAATTCGAATATACGTAACCCGCGAAAATTCAAAATTCGCGATAGTTTTTGAACACACCTCGTATACAACTCTGTATGAGCAATGACAAGAAAAGTTCACATTCAGCAGAAATTGTCGGAGCAATGGAACCTGAGACAAGCAAGTGTGAAAGTAATACAAGTCCACATATTAAGGAAGGTCATAGGAAGATGACGTCAGACACGAGCAATTCAGTTAAGATGACACAGCAAAGAAAACGCGAAACCGAGATGGATCAAGCCAATTCAAAGAATTCAGCTACTGGCCATAGCTGGGTGCGAATGAAGGAAGCTATCAAAATCCCTCCGATGAGCGAAATTCAATGCAAAGCAGTGCAGGATCTGATCAACCCCGCACGTGACATCTTGATTGAACCCGAAGAAGTTAACATTCATGGAATCATGGTTGCAAGGTCAATTGCAAAAGGACAAAGAGAGATTGTAGTGCAACTCATTAATATAACAAATAAGAATATAACAGTTCCACGAAATGCAAGACCAGGTAAAGCGGAACTAGTTGAAGAAGTAAATAAAGAAGAAATGAAAGAAAATAAAATATATGAAAATATGAGAGTGAATAGTGTTCACTGGAACAGAAATTCTATTGCAAATAAAGAAGATTTAGAGACGAACTTTGACTTCCAACATTTAAAAGGCGATGCTAAAAAGAAAATAATTTATCTTTTAAATGAATATGCCGACATATTCATGTGGAAAAATTCAAAATTGGGTTGTACCCACAACATTAAACATAAAATAATATTGCAAGAAAATGTGCAGCCCATAGCGAAAGCGCCCTACAGAGTACCACCCTCGCAAAAATAACTGCTCACGAAAGAATTACAATCCATGTCAGATGCGGGAGTCATTGAACCATCTGACTCACCATGGTCTGCCCCTCTAGTTATTGTTCCCAAGGAAGCTGAGAACGGAGAAAAGAAAATCAGAGTTTGTATTGATTTTAGAGGGTTAAATGCCATAACAAAGAAAGATCATTTTCCAGTTCCTAATATGCAAGAAACTTTAGATCAGTTAGGTAACGCAAGTCTTTTCTCCACACTTGATCTAGCCTCAGGGTACTGGCAAGTGCAAATGGAAGAAAAAGATAAGGAAAAAACTGCATTTACAACCAACGGACAACACTATCAGTTTACGAAGATGCCATTTGGGTTATCAAATGCGCCAAGTACTTTTCAACGACTGATGAATAGTGTTTTCATAGGATTGACTGGAGAACGATGTCTCGTATACCTAGACGACGTAATAGTATTCAATGGACAATGAATAGACGATCATATAGAACGGCTTAGACAGGTATTTGATAGAATAAGACAAGCCAATCTAAAGTTACAACCATAAAAATGTAAATTTCTACTACCTGAAACTAAATATCTCGGACACATCATTAATGAAACAGGAATTTTACCAGACCCAGGTAAAATATCTGTAATCAAAAACTACCCAAAACCTAAAAATGTTAAAGAAATTAGAGCTTTTCTTGGTTTAATTGGATTTTATAGACGATTCATTAAAAATTTTGCCGACATATCAAAATCCATGACCAACTTAACAAGAAAAGATGAACAATTTACTTGGACATCAGACTGTGAGAACTCTTTTCAACAATTGAAAACAGCTCTATGTTCTAAGTCAGTACTTATACATCCACAATTTAATAAAGAATTCATTCTATCAACAGACGCTAGTGGGACAGCAATTAGCGCTATATTAAGTCAAAAGGTAGTAGGTTTCGAAAAACCAATCGCATTCGCAAGTCGACAGCTAAACAAACATGAAATGAAATACACAACTACAGAATTAGAATGTTTAGCAGTCACTTGGGGTATAAAATATTATAGGTGTTATTTGTATGGTCGAAAATTTGTGGTAATAACAGATCACAAACCACTGAAATGGTTAATGTCACTCAAAGACCCCCAATCCCGATAAGCGCGATGGACATTATTACTTAGCGAGCACGAATATGAAGTCATACATAGACCAGGGAAAAAGCATATCAACGCCGACGTACTGTCTAGAATCCCTGTGAACTCAGTAGAGAACACAATGAATGACTACCCAGCATATGTTCCTATCTGGGACCGACAAACGATACTACGTAAACAAAACGAGGACCATGACATACAAAATTAAAAAATTGTGATGGATATTTTACGGACGAAGAAAATCTATTATTTAAAGAAAAACAAGGTAGTGACCGACATCATAAATTGGTAGTTCCCAAAACAATGATTTTCAAAGTGATACATGATTATCATAATTTACCCTATGCTGGACACCAAGGAGTGGAGAAAACATCTAAACGAATAAAAGAAAAATTTTATTGGAAAAACATGACAAAAGACATCAAAGACTATTGTGATAAATGTCATTCCTGCAACGAACGTAAAACATCTCCTCATCGAAAATCTGCGCCACTACAAGAGTTTCAAGAAGTAAATGGACCATTTCAAAGAACTTCAATGGACATTGTTGGACCACTGACTACAACTTACAAAGGAAACAAATATATTTTGACTTTCCAAGACCACTTTACCAAATACCCTGAAGCGTTCGCTATCCCCAATGACAAAGCAGACACAGTTGCTAAAATATTCGCACAACAAATTGTTGCTAGACATGGAGCACCAAGGCAATTGTTAACTGACCGCGGCACAAATTTTATGACTAAAATGTTCAAAGAAGTACTAAAAATATTTGGCACTGAAAAAATTCAAACGACAGCATATCACCCTGAAACAAATGGTGTTCTTGAGCGCAGTCATCGTGTTTTCAAAGATATTCTATCACACTTTATTGACAGAGACCAAAGTAACTGGGACGAATTACCGTACGATGACATTATAAGACCACAGACATTACGGTACGACTATGATGAAAATTATAGCTCAGAATTACGCGAAAGATTAAATATTGCATTTGAACAAGTTACTCAAAAATTAAAGCAATCGACGGACGCTAGAAATAAACAATTTAATAAAAATACTCATATGGCAGAATATGATATTGGAGACACAGTATATTTACATAATGCAACTCAGACCGTAGGACTTTCGCGCAAACTTGCAAAACCGTGGACAGGACCGTACTTTATTGTAGCTAAAACTGGCCCAGTAAATTATGACATTAAATCAGACAAAAACGAAAAAATTATTAAAGCACATGTAAATCGAATTAAACCCTTTAAAGCGGATTTAGATAAACCACATCTAGAATTAAATAAAAATAATCAAAATTCTTTTAAAGTAGATTCTCAACCAGCAGTAATTGACACTACTGATGCGCAAAGAAATTATTATCATGCAACATTGTTGGACAAAGAAAATAGTGCAACCATAAATGTCCCAGAACAGCCTAGAACACCGACCACTCCTCGGTACCACACCAGAAGTCACGGACCGGTACAAATTCTACCATGGATATTAAATTGTTCTCTGTGGAGAAGAAATTAAATTTATGTGTTTATGTTGTAGCAATCACGTGTGCCATCCTATTGACCCTCTTGCCAGTAACAACGCCCCTCATAGCCTATGACTGCCGAGGTCCAGCCACCAATATCACCACAAATTCGATAAGAGACGTAGCAGAGTGCCCAGACCCAGAAAAGGGATATAAGGAAGACAGAGTACAACTTCAAGTAATCCAGGAAAATGATTTCCACAACATCGAAGTCCGGACCTGTCTAGTAGAGGTTACTAGATTAATACATCATTGCGGCATGCATAGTCACACGTCAGCGGTTCATCATGGGATACTGACCTACATTAATCCTGTGGGAGTTGACGAATGTAAACAAATGCATCGCACAAAAACTTACATTGGATTCAATAAACAAATTATAGACAAACTAGTAAGTAACGGAACAATATCAGCGTCAGTGAATCTAGCAGGAACAACGAATATGGACGGTAAATGTAGTAGCGGAACTTACACCGAGAATGGTATAACATACGAAAATGTCGTAGTTCAAGCAGCGATCAAAATTACACTAACAAATTATATAGCCTCTGTAAAATTAGAGTCAAATGAAATAAGTCTAAAAGGCGGTGTGCTTTGTTCATTTACTGATGGATATTGCATGGATTTGGAAATTGGTGAAACTATTTGGGACAGAACCACACAGGTAAATTGTCAAAATTCAAAATTTTCTATTTATAATGGCGCCGCGACATTAGTTCAGAATTCAATAACAAAATTTGGAACAAATAAAACATATGTCGTGATGGAGCAAGCTGACAAAAATTTTGCAGTTAAATTAAAAGAGACAACGACGGTATGTAACCGTGAATTATGGATAACAGAACATCCCAAATTATTTATTGTAGAAAGTAAAAATATATGGCTTCATTCAAGTACAACTGGCGTTCAAAACTCAAGAAATGTAGACCTCTTTACATACATAAATTCAAAATTCTTATATGTCGAACAGGCATATAAACGAGAAATGAAAGATATGTATTCAGACATAATTTATAGACAATGTTTGTTGGAAAGGGACATTTTAAGAAACAGATTGTTGTTAGCCCCTTTAGCACCAAACCCAGTGACTATGCTGTTAAAAAATAAATTAGGCTACGTTGGTAGGGTTATGGGAGAGGTGATACATATAATGCAATGTACACCCCGTGTTGTAAATTATAGGCGCGCGTCACAATGTTTCAATGAGTTACCAGTACTAGCCGACTCTGAAGAATTATTCGTAACCCCTGTAACACACATCCTACAAAATAAAGCAGAGGAGGTGGACTGTAGCTCTCTAACGCCAGCTTTATTTTATATTGACAAAAAATGGATCGGTTTTAGCCACGAAGTAGTTCAGGGTATAACACCCGAAATATTGGAAGTTCATCAAGAACCACTTTTCAATTTTAGACCATTATATGATCTTGGAAGTTCCGGTATTTATACAAAAAATGAAATAAAAACGGCACAAAATTCTCTTATGTTCGGTATTGAAAGACCAGCAGTAAATAATATTATAACGAGAAAAATAATCGGGCAAAACACAGCGGAACAAGGAATTTCTACATTAAGCCTTTTCTCAAAATCGGATATAATAAATTTGGCAAAATCGGCAATAGTGGAATTATGGGATTGGTTTTCAGATTTGGGCGTTTTTTTCTCAGGGTTCATAGGAATTTTTGTAACAATAAAAATTATAAAATTCATGTTAGACAGAATAATAAATGCATATAAAGTTAGGAGGATTGTAAGAAGCGTATCCTCGAATGTCGAAATGTCCTGTACAGTTTAAAATATTCCATATAAGCATTTAGAGTTTATATAAGTTTATAGAATTTTCCACTGTAGTCACTAAAAATTATGATGACATGGGAAAAGGCAGCTATTAAACAACAAATAGCTAATTAGACAGACGGTCTTAAACTTTCGAACTAACAAGTCAAAATTATTATAACTTTATACTATATTCTCAATATATATATATTTTTTTATTACTTTATATTTGAGTAATTATTTCATACTCAAATCCTATATCCTAAAATTGGTAACGTTTGAATTACTCG
>OY720448.1:51652342-51799842 GCA_963082715.1 Harpalus rubripes
TCAAGTTTGTTTGCATTTTGAATAAGCGCTTTCTGACCCAAAATTATATTAACATTTCAAATCAATACAATTTTTAAGTTTGTTTAGTCATATCCTTCAACAAGAAACGTAGTTGAGGGACATCAATTAATTAATTCGTTATTAATTACTAACTCGACTTATGACAATTCTGACTTGAAAATGCAGTCTGCAAGGACAAAAATTTGTAAAATCAATGAAACTATAAATTTTATTTATAAAAACTGTCAATAATTCTCTGAAAACTACATACCAGCAATATTGTAATATAATTATTTATAAAATGCACGGAACAGTGATATTTACCAGATTGAAGCTTTCCGATATATTTAAAGCTCTTTTCCATACGTTCAATCAATCATGTTTTTCTTCTTTCCAAAAATTATGGAATATGTCTTGAATTTTTGTGGTACTCGTACACCCTTTAATACAGCACTTATCTATGTACATTATGTTTATCTTCTTTAATTCGCTTATTTTTCGAACATTTTCAAAAGAAATTATTAAATTAAAGCGTGAGAGCTTCTTTTTCTTTTTAACTAAACGATGGTTCTTGACGCTTATATATTTGACATGTCCTACTGGCCGCCATTAATTTAGTTCCCTAAAATACCGCTGATGTCGCATACTATTCTGCGGGTCCCAAAAAAACATCATTGTCTACACGTAGACAATGACGTATTTTACATAGCATAGATTACAGGCACAACCCTGAATAAAAGCCAGACGTACAATGAAAAGTACAAACAAT
The DNA here is from genome assembly GCA_963082715.1 of Harpalus rubripes. NCBI lineage: Eukaryota > Metazoa > Arthropoda > Insecta > Coleoptera > Carabidae > Harpalus > Harpalus rubripes. Next base: position 51,653,112 of record OY720448.1, read on the forward strand.
ATTTAATGTAAATTATATTTTCAATAATTATAAAAAAATATTTTCTTTAATTATGGTGAATTTTATTTAATTTATGTCGGCAGCACATCAAACTGTCATTTCTTATTCACAAATTAGTTAAACAGAAATTTGTTAAAGCTATAAAACAAACAGTAATTTCTATTTGTGAATGCACCTTCAGCGTGCGTCTTTCAAGTTTATCTCTTTAATAAATAGCACTGGCGGATCTATGGGGGTGGTAAAGGGAGTATTACTCCCCCTAAGAAAATTGAAAATATATTGTTTTTATTATGAAGTATTATTATTTTAAATGGGAATGCATACAAATTCCTAAATGCACACATATCACTCTGTACATTTCTTGGCATATATCGCCCCTTGAAATTATATTGCTCTATACATTTCTCGCCTTGTACTTTTGTCACTGTGTACAAATCTATACCATGAAGTTGCTGCGTATCAAAGAATTCAAACTTGACGCGTTCACTACATCCCGAATTACACTTCAAAAACAAAATGTATTTTAATTTAAACATGTGTAACATTTGCGTTATGTTTTAGGATAAGTTTACGTTCTTTGCACGATGGGGTTTTTTAATGTTTACCGATAGGGTTTCCAAGACAATATTACTGAACGGTAAGTAAATAAAAACAACAATCGAAGCTTACTTTCAAAATGACAACTAAAATATTTTAATGTGTCAAAATAATTTTCAATTCTATTTTTTTTTTTAATTTTGTGCGTCGATCGTGCACAAAATGTTATAAGCATTACGAACGTTAAAGAATTACCGATCTCAGACAAAAATAGAGTCGTCGCTATGCTCCTCCTCCGAACAATTGTCTTTAATCGGTGAACTGTCCTTACCGTTCTTAATACTTAACTATTATTAAAAGGAATAAAATAAATTTTATTTTCGAAGTGTACTTCTAGATGAGATAACGCGCTAAGTTCGAATTCAATGATGTGCAACAACTTCATGGTATAGATTTGTATACGGTCACGAATGTACAAGGCGGGAAATGTACAGGGCTATATGGCCTCAAATGACATAAATTGAGATCAGTTTGAAATACATCATAATTTCAAATTGATCTCAACTTTTCGCTCGTCAGTGTACCTATAACAGTGAAATGATTAATTTATAAAATTAAATAATTGTATATTATATAAACTTAACATTTCATTATTATACATTATTTTTTGCTTCTTAGTATATTATGGTGGTCATATTAAATAAAACATTTGTGATTTTTTTTGAAAATTTTACAATTCGAAAAACTAAAATAGTACAGGAGGCCTGTCAAAGATAATTTTTAACAAAAATAAATTTATTAGAGGTTGACATTTAAGTAATGCTGGAATTGATCTTCTTCACTTATCCACCGAAAGAATATTCAGACGACAACAAATATTGGTTAAGATACCAACATCATGTAGTAATACCATGCCTACCAACAACTATAATTATTTAAGAAATTCCAAAAAAAAAAAAAAAAATTAGTTCAGGGTCGATAAGTCTACTCTTTTGGGTACTTCTACCATTAAATTTGTTATGTCTTACTAGTACCTACATTATAGTTTATTACTGTTACGGATAAGGGACCAGCTATCTGGTAATATAATGCCCTAGGGAGACAATTCATAGTTATTTGTATATCAAGGCCGCGAAATCATTATTTAGCGTACCGAGAGAAAAATTGTCGCCGAGGCCGCTTGCGGCCGAGGCAAGACAATATCGAGGGCGCTAAAGGATTTCGCGGACAAGGTGTACACAATATTTTTTGTGCAACCATAAAAAATATGTAATTACAAATTTTATTAATTTTAAAAAGTTTCATTGTAAATAGAAAGTTAGCTTTCAAGGTGGCTATGGGATTGACATTTGATACACAAAACCATGCAATTCTCAAATGTTAAAGTGATTATTTCGCGGCCGCTACCATGAGTACGGCCGCGAAATTCATTTCCCGGCCGTTACCATAACAACGGACGCGAAATCCAATTTCGCGGCCTATATTACGGCTGCGAAATGCATGTCTGGCATTATTTGTTGTTTACAGCCATAGGCGTAGGTACGGTGGGACAGAGTGGAGCGCTTATAATGCCCTTCATCCATATCATATATTTTTCTTATAAGTTATTACTTATACTTATTATAAGGCAATAATTAGCAATAAATAATTTACTAATGATGGAGATAATTGTGTCGCAGCGTTTTCTCAGGATGCGCAAATAATTAGGCGGTGTAAAGTTAATAAAAAATAGTTATATTACACTAATTATTTACAGATACCAACAATACCAAAAGAGTAAAGTGCAGACTCTCGTATTGACTGCCAAGCATACCCCTTAAATATCTTGTCCTGTTGATGTGTGACATCCCCAACAGAGGTAGGGAACCAATCTTATCAGACTGAACCGAGCAGCTGATTCGAATGAAAAATATTTTGGACAACCCTACCACGGACGAAACATGCACAATGCAGAGATGAAGACAGTAATATAAGAACATAACATACTGAATATTATTTAACAAATATTAACATGTAAATATAAAAACAAATATAGAAGTATACATTCAATGTTTACATAAATAAATAATAGAAAATAACAATTTAAAGTATTAAACATAAAGATCAAATATAGTGAGACACAAAAGTAAAATGTTCTTTATCACTATAATAAAGGCCGTGGGAGAACTATATTAACCAAAGTTATTATTGCAAAGTCCCGGAATACAAAAATGTAAAAATTATTAAAATATTCGGGGTATAACGGTTAATAATATAAGATTAAACTCAGAAGCAACGAGAATTATTTTTGTTTCAAAGTTTTTATTTAAAAAAAAAATTACTAGAAGCTATGACAAAACCATATTACTACGATTCATTACTATACACCCCCTGAATACAAAAATGTATTTTTTCTAAATATTCAGGGGATGAGGGTTAATAATATAAGTTTAAACTGTGGAGCAGCAAAAATTTGTTTTGTTTCAAAGTTTTTATTTAAAAAAAAAATACTAGAAGCTGTGACAGAACCATAGAATAGAATAGAATAGAATATCTTTATTGATCATAAATAAGATCAAACAGCAAGAGTTCAGTTTTCACTGTTCTTCCACTCTGCTACTACAAAGTAATACAAAATTATAATAATGTTAATAATAATTACAATATTGACAGTACAGTATTAATAATATAGCATAGGTATTTAAATACATAATAAAATTAAACAGAAATAATATTTGAATAATATTAATTGTAAATACATATATTACGTTTGAAAATTATTATTTTTACAATCATCAAAATACTCTTGAACTAAATAGTATTCTTTAAGAACTAATATTTGTTTTATTGTAGCAAGTGCCCGCCTTATTGGGAGAATTTTTATATATTCGGGTAGACAATTGTAAACTTTAATACTCATATAATAAGCACCATTTGCATATGAGGCCGTTTTGTGATTTGGTATTTGTATAAGTTTATTATTCTGTCTAGTTGAATATTTGGAGCATACAAAAGTAAAAGAATTTAAGTTATTAAAAACATTTTTGAAAAGTTCAAATAGGTATAAAGATGGAACTGTTAATAAGTTTAATTCTTTAAATTTACCCCGACATGAATCTCTTGGTCCTAATTTATGAATAGTTCTAAGTGCACGTTTTTGAACAATGAAAATTTCATTTAATCTTGAAGATGCTCCCCATATAATAATTCCATAATTAATTAATGAGTACATGTAGCTATAATAAATGATTACTAAGGTAGTGACATCTAATTTGTCTGCAAGAATTCTAATGCAGTAACAAGCTTTATTCAATTTAGGTAGTAAGTTATCTATGTGACTGTTGCCCTTTAAATTATGATCTAGATGTATCCCTAGACATTTTATATTAGAACAAATATTGACTTGTCTACCTATCAAGTCAACATCTACTTTATTTGCAGCCTTTAAGTAAAATTGTATTACACTTGTTTTTCTAAGATTTATAGCTAGGTCATTATTGTCACACCATCGCTCTATATTAGAGAGGGTATTATCAATTATGTTCCGCATATTTGAGGACTCTGTTTTAGGGCAACTTATTAGAAAATATGCATCATCAGCATATATTATGGTTTCTTGAGATTGTACACAGTGCGGCATGTCATTAATATAAATTAAGAATAATAGTGGCCCTAGAACAGACCCTTGTGGCACTCCAGATCGTATATTTCCCCATTCGGAGTAATATTGTTTGTAAACATTGTTACATTCAGTTGCCATTTTGACCGCCTGCCGTCTATCACTCAGGTACGATTGAAGAAGAGTAAGGGGAACTCCACGAATACCGCAGTGCTCGAGTTTTTGTAGTAAAACGTTGTGGTTGACATTGTCAAAGGCTTTAGACAGATCACTTGATATGCTGTAAACACAATTACTGTTATTGTCAAGTTCACTGAGAATCCGGTCCACAAGAGTATTAATTGCAGTAATAGTGGATTTATTTTTAACAAAACCGTGTTGACACTTGGTTATTATGTTGTTTTTAGTTAGATGTTTAGTAAGTCTGTTATATATTAGTTTTTCAAAGATTTTAGAAAAAGCACACAACAAAGATATAGGCCTGTAGTTCTGCACAAGAGCACGATCACCATATTTGAATACCGGGGTAACTATTGAGTTTTTAAAGTAAGTTGGAAATGTTCCAGTCGCGAATGAATTGTTGAAGATAGCAGTGAGGGGTTCAGAGATATTAAACGCGCACTTTTTTACAAGTAAAGAGGGCACATTGTCTATACCCGTAGAAAGACTATTTTTTAAACTTATGATTACGTTTTCAACTTTAATTTTTGTAGTAGGATAGAAAAAAATTGTGGATGAGCAAGATGGAGTTGCAAAGTTGTATTGATGATATGGACTGTCATTACCCATTGCAAGGAAGTAAGCATTAAATTTGTTTGTCCATTCATCTATGTTGCCCTCAAAAGTTGAAGAATTGGGAGAAGTATTGGTTTCTTTTCTTACTATATCCCAAATTGTTTTTATTTTATTGTTTGATGAGTTTATTGTATCAGTAATTTGTTTTTTTTTTTTGGCTTCCTTAATAACTCTGGCTAATATTTTACAATAATTTTTGTAGTGAGAGAACAATTCATGTGAATAATTATTTTTCAAACGTTGATTAAGTTTCCTTTTTGTTCTGCAGGATTTAATAATACCCTTAGTTATCCAACTTGGGTTTTTATTTTGCATTATTTTGACTTTCTTTAAAGGAAAAACTTTGTTGAAATATCTATTAAATGTAGCATAAAATTCGTGTAATAGTTCATTTGTATCCACGTTCTCATTCTTAGTATCCCAAGTTTCATTAGACAGTAGATTGTTAAATTCAGTACTATTTTTTTCTGAAAATTGTCTCTTGTAAACATATGTGGTGTGTTTGTTGTTAATGAATAGGTTTAAATACTGGGAAATTATTGCACGATGGTCTGAGAATCCGGGGTTTACAACTTCGTGAACACTATCTATATTGTTGGACGTAATAATATTGTCGATTCCAGTTGCTGAATTTTGAGTTATTCTAGTTGGTTTATTTATGTTGAGACTCAGATTAAATGAATTTAGAAGAGCTGTTAACTGAGTTTTCTTACTGCAATTATTAAGAATATTAATGTTTAAATCTGCAGAAATAATAATATGATTTCCACAATGGTGGATTTTATCTAAAAGTAATTCCAGATTGTTTAGAAAAATTGTAAAGTCTGAATCAGGAGTTCTATAAAGAGCTATTATGTATATAGACTTTCCTTCACATTTGAGTTGTGTTATGCAGAATTCAAAATGTTTTTCTATTATCAAGTTATTGTATTCTGTTATGTTTTTTGCATCCATGTTATTCTGAATTAGTATACACGTGCCCCCATGTTCAATTTTAGATCTACAGAAAAAGGAAATTACTTTATAATTTGGTATAGTGTGAAATGAAATTTCATCTTCATTGAACCAGTGTTCAGCTAGACATATAACATGGGGTGGATCTTTGAATTGCTGTATAATAATTTCAAGTTCTAATAATTTATTTCGCATGCTTTGGACGTTTTGGTAATAGATATATAGATTATTATTTCTTTGCACTGTTTTTTCGAAAAAGATAACGACTGGGTTGTTTATCAGGAAGGGATAATGTGAAATTGCTTCTATTCGGGGTGAGACTGTGAACATCAGCTTGTACTCTTAATTGCTGTTTAGGTTTTTCTATTGATTCTAAGACTGTTATATTATTATCATTTGATGCACTTGTATTATTTGTAATTTCATCATCGGTGTCCTCATTCAATAAAGTTTCATTAATATTAAAGTTTTCGACTTTGTGACCAGTTTCTAGATTATTATTCGAATGGTATTCACCATCAATCTTTAACCCATATTTATATTGCTGAACTTTATGTCCTTTCTTTATGGCCTCAGCTTTGTATTTATATAAATTTTGTTGTAGTTCTAATTCTTCTTTTGTATAGTTATCACTAATAAATATCCCAGTATTTTTCAGTTTTTTAACATTTTTTAGTACTTCACATTTTACCTTATAACTTAAGAATTTTAAAATTATAGGTCTATTTTTTGTGCCTGTGTATTTTCCGATTCTGCGAATAAATTCGATATCATATTCATCAACTTCAAAGTCAAGTCTATTTTTGAATAATGTTGTTATTATTGATTCGAGATCCTCGTTCCTATCATCTTTTATTCCCTTTATTATAATATTATCGCGTTTTAAATTTTTCTCAAGGGTATTAATTTTTTTTCTTAGACGTTCATTTTTTTCACTGATAGCGGATATTTCATCGTTAGCATGCTTTATCAACGAGTTGATCTTCTCCGAATTTTTAGTTATGTCTTTTCTTACATTGTCAAAGCAGTTATCTATTTTTTTATCTAATATGTCTAACAGTTCTTTATTAGTCAGATCAGTCATGATCTCCTAGAGGTATATTATTCCTATAGACACGGGCGTTGTGTGGGTTGCAAAAAAACAGGTGTAAAATAGCGACTTAAGTCACTTGCAATTGATAATTGTTTATGCACGTTGTGAATGGCTGGTTTTCGTTAATATAATTGATAAACTTTAAGTTAAAACAGAGTACTTACTGAACGGATATCTCACAAACCAACTATAATAACTTGTTAAGCACTAAAAGTACTTTTGATCACTCTAACAATATACATAGTTCAATATCGAGTAATTAACTATATAATTTTAAATCTTAGCAGGAGCACAAAAAAACAACTGTCACTGTCAATATGAATAAATAATAAAAAAGTTAACCAGTTATTACTACACAACCCCTGAATACAAAAATATAAAAATTATTGAAATAATCAGGAGATGAGGGTTAGTAATATAAGTTTAAAATCAGAAGCAGCAAAAATTTGTCTCGTTTCAAAGTTTTTATTTTTTATAAAAATTACTAGAAGCTGTGACGGAACCATATTACTATCAGTTATTACTACAAACCCCCTGAATACAAAAATGTAAATATTATTGAAATATTCTGGGGTTAAGGGGATGACTTTAAACTTATATTATTAACCTTCCTCCCCTGTATATTTCAATAGTTTTTACATTTTTGTATTCACGGGGTGTGTAGTAATAACTGATAGTAATATGGTCCTGTCACATCTTCTAGTATTTTTTTAAAAAATAAAAACTTTGAAACAAGACAATTTTTTGCTGCTTCTGATTTTAAACTTATATTATTAACCCTCATCCCCTGAATATTTCAATAATTTTTATATTTTTGTATTTAGGGAGTGTGTAAAAATAACTGGTAGTAATATGGTTATGTCACAGTTTCTAGTAATTTTTTTTTTAATATAAACTTTGAAACCAGACAAATTCTCGCTGCTCCAGACTTTAAACTTATATTAATAACCCTCATTCCCTGAATATTTAAAAAAATTACATTTTTGTATTCAGGGAGTGTGTAGTAATAAGTGGTAGTATTATGGTTTTGTCACAGCATCTAGTAATTTTTTTTTTAATAAAACTTTGAAACAAGAATAATTCTCGTTGCTTCCGAGTTTAATCTTATATTATTAACCGTTATCCCCCAAATATTTTAATAATTTTTACATTTTTGTATTCAGGGGTTTGCAATAATAGCTGTGGTTAATATGGTTTTCCCACGGCTTTTATTATAGTGATAAAGAGCATTTTAGTTTCGAGTCTCACTATACTTGATCTTTATGTTGTTTAATATTTTAAATTGTTATTTTCTATTATTTATTTATGAAAACATTGAATATATACTTTGTTGTATATATTTTTTAAATATTTACATGTTAATATTTGTTAAATAATATTCAGTATGTTATGTTCTTATATTACTGTCTTCATCTCTGCATTGTGCATGTTTCTTCCGTGGTAGGGTTGTCTAAAATATTTTTCATTCGAATCGGCTGCTGCGAATCGGCTGCTAGGTTCACTCTGATGCCAATCTTTCATGAAGAGTTGGTTCAAATTCTCAAATCACTATTGCTGGGTGGTATTTGATGACGCTGGTGGGATTTTTTCAGAGACTGGTGGCCTGCGTGCGAGACAGGGCTGTACGTGCGTTAAACGTCCAGTACTCTGAATTCGGGATATTTAAGGACATAGCCTTGATGATGAACATTCCTGGACCTAGATATTCTCTGCTATTGGGTTTATTAGAATGGCAACAAAATTCAGTCTCTTGGTACAATATTCTATTTGCTGTACACTGTGTAGGGGAATTTTTTAAATCTATTTAACTAATAAATGTTTAATTTGTATTATACGGCAATAGTTAGCAATAAATTAGCACTAAATTACTGCGTATTATTTTTTGTGGTTTATTAATGTGGTACCTCCAGCGTGAACTTGGAGCTACACTTCTAAATTAGTTATTATCTTCATAACAACAATAGCAATAAATTTGTGTTATACGGCAATAATTAGCAATAAATTAGCACTAAGTTACTGCGTACTAGTTTTTGTGGTTTATTAATGTGGTACCTCCAGCGTGAACTTGGAGGTACACTTATAAATTAGTTATTATCTTCATAACAACAATAGCAATAAATTTGTGTTATACTGCAATAATTAGCAATAAATTAGCACTAAATTACTGCGTACTAGTTTTTGTGGTTTATTAATGTGGTACCTCCAGCGTGAACTTGGAGGTACACTTATAAATTAGTTATTATCTTCATAACAACAATAGCAATAAATTTGTGTTATACGGCAATAATTAGCAATAAATTAGCACTAAATTACTGCGTACTCGTTTTTTGTGGTTTATTAATGTGGTACCTCCAGCGTGAACTTGGAGGTACACTTATAAATTAGTTATTATCTTCATTACAACAATAGCAATAAATTTGTGTTATACGGCAATAATTAGCAATAAATTAGCACTAAATTACTGCGTACTAGTTTTTGTGGTTTATTAATGTGGTACCTCCAGCGTGAACTTGGAGGTACACTTATAAATTAGTTATTATCTTCTTAACAACAATAGCAATAAATTTTTGTTATACGGCAATAATTAGCAATAAATTAGCACTAAATTAAAGCATATAAATCATATCGTTATTTGAAAGTGGTACCCCTAACTTCACGCACCTCACTTTATTTTGCTGCAACTGCCCCCCTTCGCGGCTGCCCAAAAAAACACATAAAATTAAGATTTTTGCAGACGAGAAGCTACTTCGCATATAATTTCACATGGCTGATATGGAAGACCCCTCTCTCTTCACCAGAATCGACAAACTCCAGAAGCACGGTCGTTGAACCTACAACCGTTTTCATCCGAAACGGACCCTCAAACAACAGAAAGAACTTTTTACACTGTTTATTGACTGTCGAAGAAACGGGGTTTGATACTAAGTCCCCTAATCTAAACTGGACATAGGGGCGGCTAGGATGAGTAACTTTCCTACGTTCTGCCTTCCCCAAAAGACTTTCTTTAGTCAAATATAAATGGGTATGAACGGTGCACCTGGATGCGGTACCTCCTCATGTAGGAGATTAACGTGGGTCCACATACTTTAGCTCCACCGGAGAGAAACCCGTGCTTTCGTGAACTACTGAATTTAGTAGATTAGGATCTTTGGAACTTCATATGCCCAGCGGCTGTGATTAGCGTGACACAAATCCTGAATAGACGACCGAGCTCACGCATAACTCGTTCGCTGGGAAACCGCATTTTTATATGGAGTTCTTGTAAAGTTTTAGACCAGATACCCGATGGAAATTGGATCCCATGGTCCGAAAGGATCAATTCGAACTTCCAAATAATGGAAAGTGAAGTCGCCCGTTTTAAAGGAAAAAGTGAAACGTACTTACCGAACACGTCGACTATTACTAAAAAATAAGACACGCCTCCCCGCGAGACTAGAAAAGGAACAAACAAATCTAGAGCGATCAGGTCGCCCGGTTTGGAGGGGATAATAGACTGCAACTCTGGCCTTGGAAGAGTGCTGATCTTTGCCCGTTGACAAATGTCGCAACGACGAAGTGCTGATTTCACATCGCGGTGCAAATTCGGCCACCAGACATCTCGTCTTAAAGCTGCCCATGTTTTGTGGACTCCAAAATGCCCTAAAGCAACATGATATTCATAAATAAATTTAAATTTTCGACTATCGGGCATACAGAGCAAATTTGGTTCATCTTCAGCAACTTGCTCAAATAGACAGCCTTCGTACAATACAAAACGGGAATTTTCCCCCGCCTTGACGCCGGCTATGATTGAGTTAAATTTTGAATCTGCTAATTGTTAATCTGGTAGGAATTTCAAAGATTTAATAAAATCAGGCGACAAACGCACCGAAGCGTCTACTGCAAATATACGAAAATGACCATCTGGAGGTAATAGTAGACGATTATTTTCCGAACGGGAAAGACAATCAGCAATAATATTTTCTTTACCCGCGATATCAAAATCAAATTCCTGCAGTGCCATGCACCAGCGGCTTAAACGAGGGCAAAGCAGCCTACAGGTTTTCAAATACAATAGGGCGCTGTGGTCTGTTAAAACAGTAAAATGCTTACCTAGTAAAAAGATTCTCCATTTTCGAACTGTATGCATTAAGGCGAGCGCCTCCTTTTCACAGACAGAATACCATTTTTCTCGATCGAGTAGCTGACGACTGGAGTAAGCGACAACACGCCTCTCATTGCTAACTCGTTGAAACAGTTGCCCACCGATTCCGACGTCTGATGAATTTACTCGTATATGTAACCTTGAAGATAGGTCCACGTGATACACCTGCGTCGCTTGAATCAGAAGAACTTTGACTCTATTGAACAACGCTTCCTGCTCCTCTCCAGCCAGAAAACTAAAGAGAAGTAAATGCAAGTAGACTAGCGACAACGGCGACTGTAACACAAGAAAAAATAGATAATATAAGTAAACTCAAGAAATGTACAAATGAATGGAAAATTGGAACATGGAATGTAAGAGGATTAAAAAGTAAAGAATACGATCTAATTGAAAATTTTGAAGTCTAACATAGAAGTAGTTACTATAACTGAGACAAAAATGAAAGGCTCAAGCAAAAAATTACCAGACAATTAGTCCAGTCAAATTAACGACCAGAATTTCAAAAGGGTCTAAGGGTCGAAATTAAAGAAAAATGTTTTTTATTTAAAAACGATCTACATGCCTAGCCCGCCGATTTAGATAGGGATTTAAGTACCCATGTTGACTCGTGCATTTTTCTGAACTGCAAATAGATTCCGTATGTTGTATGTGCAATCACTTGTTTAAATCAAAAGGGTCTCTGTGCATGTAAAAGTCGAAAGTTGACAGTTTATGAGCACTTTTATTAGTTTTCATTAAAATGGAAACCGTTGTAAAACGAAGAAAAGAAGGATCTGAAAGTGTAAAACAAGAACGGAAAAGATTGAAAACAAGTGGAAAAGAACATACTACTTTTAAAAATAAAATTGTTTGGCAAAACAATGTTCACGGCAAAAAGTAGGTTTTTTGGTTAGATTTTTTAAAGTGTGTTAGTTTGTCATTTTTGTTGTTTTAGATTGTATGTAAATGCAAATACGAGTGCATAAGCTTGTCGAATGAATATAAAACAAAACTATTTAATAATTTTTATGCCTGTGACAAAGCGAAGCAAGGAACATATCTTCTCGGAAACATTCAAGTTAGCCGCGTCAATCGTCGACGAAATGGTTTCTATGAAGATCCATCGAAAAGTCGTCGTCAGTGTACCATTTATTACACACTCCAAATGAACAAAGGGAACATATTCATGTTTGTCGCAAAATGTTCGAAAATATATTTGATTTGTCTTACAAACATGTTCAAGTTTTAACCGAAAAGAAAAAGAAAGGTGATCATGTTTATGTAGATAACAGGAGAAAGTACAATAAACCAAGACAATACAATGACATATTCCGAAGCCAGTATGTAAGCACATTAAATCATTTTTTGTTGAAGAAAATCATTACTCAAGAAAGAAGTCAAGTAAACAGTATCTGAGCCCTGATTTAAATATTAATCGTCTTTATACTACCCTTACGAATGAAAATCCCGACACAATAGTAACTTACCGCTATTATGCTGATGTATTTCATCAATATTTTAAAAATTTACGATTTGGAAGACCTCGCTGTAGTAACTATGATCTATATAAAAATAAGATCAAAGTAAATCCCAGTGATATTGCTAGTGTTAAATGTCTGGAATTGCACTAAAGAAAAGCAGAAAAGGCTATAAACACTATGAAAGAAGACAAAATTCTGAGTCAAGATCCAACGAATAGTCTTTGAACTTTAGCAGCCGATTTGCAACAAGTATTTTTTGTTCCCACCCTAACACATAGCCAAATGTTTTACAGTAGACAACTTTCGTGCTATAATTTCGGCATTTATGTAGCTAATACAGATGGTGCTTACATGTGTATGTGGGATGAAACGATTGCAGGAAGGAGAAGTAATGAAATAGCATCATGCATATTAAAAACTGTATTAGACAGAAATCTTGCAAAACATGGAAATAAACAACTTATTATTTGGACAGACAACTCCATGGGCCAGAAGAAGAACCGGATGATGATATTTGCGCTAATATTGTTGGTGTCAACTGGTATGTTTGATGAAATACATCATAAGTTTTTAGTATCTGGACATTCCTATATGGCATGTGATACAGACTTCGCTCTTATAGAAAAAAGAGTTTGCAAATCATACACACCAACGAATATTCAAGAAATGGTAAAACAAACTAGACAAAACAACCCTTTTAAAATCATTCAAATGCAACCTGATAACTTCAAAAACCTACAAGATGCTGCTGATCACTACATAAACACAAAGAATCTCAATATTTCCAAAGTTTCTTGGTTAAAAATATGTAAAGTCGACTCTACTAATATTATGACAAAAAAAACTTTTGGAGAAGTTAAGCCTTGGATACAAACATCGGGTTTGAAGAAGGGTAGAAGCAAAAAAGGTCTGTCAAACATTACCCTTAAACCTAGTTTATGACTACAGAAATCATATATCAACTGAAAAAATAAATAATTTAAGATATATGATACCGTGTATTCCCAAAGAACATCAAGCCTTTTATGAAGAGTTGTGCAACACTTAGATTGTTAATGTTTTTTCTATATTTCCTTTTTGATATCAAATACTACATGTCATGGATTTAGACCCTTTTAACTTAAACACCTATTGTCCTTTATCACTTTCTATAAAATGTGTTATAATTAATTTATTTAAGAGTATTTCTTTGTTTTAAAATTATAAAAAATGTATAAATATAATATCTATGTTAATTCATTACTTCAATAAAGAAATAATCGAAATAATATATAGCTTTATTTTTGTGTAAGAAAGAAAATCGTTCAGATCTTAAAACATTCATTTTGGCACTAAGGCTCTTTTGAACTGATGGTCTTCAGTTATACAAAGTGCCTTGCAAAAGATCGGGTAGTTCTAGTTTTTGGATATGTTGTAAGAACCAAAGCCAGTGTTAAGAAACCAATTTTGCAGAAACGAAAGCCTTGTGCTACAAGAGTTATAAGGGAAAAAACCTGAATTTTTTCAAAAGTTGTTATTATCAGTATTGTAGACGACAAAATTTGTTTCAACTTTTGTATTTACGATACATTACGAGCAGTGAAAATATCAGACAAAACACGCACATATCGCAGTAATATTGATGTAGTGTGGATGACAAGGGCGAAAATTTGCCTACATCTTGCATTTTGTGATGCAAGCAAGTCGTTTGATACACATGCCGTACCCATTAAGAGATGTAGCCACTCGGAAGTGCCCCGCAAGCACAAGTTATTGCGGGTTGTATACTTCATTGGCGCGGTTTTCTTAAAATCGCAGTGGTGCGCATTCGATCTTCCAAAGCTGATTTTATTTTTATATTAATTGTAATAACAAGGTCTTTGATAATGCAGAGCAAAAAAAAATTGGGTTACATATAACGTATCCATTTTCTTCTGGAACATAGGACTTTGCAGTTTTTTTGGACAAAAATTGTGACTTCCTCGGCGGATTTTGCAAGAACGCTGCATTATACCGGAAAATAATCCTAATAAAAATTGTGGCGCGTTAAAAGAACTATCGATACAGAGCTCACCGGCGTATCTGTGGCTATTAGAGGGCCTTTGTTGCGGTAGTTTCTAAAGTGGCTCGTAAATGCAATGAGCCACCCTGTGCGAGAGAGACCATTGTTACGTCAAATGGAGCAAGCCGTTTACTGTGTATGTTGGTGGAACAATAATCTGCCCATTAAGGTGTGTACCCACCTGGAAAGTTTGCGGAAAATCTGTATATTGCAGGTTGTATACATCATTGGCACGTTTTATATATTTCTGAGACTTTACCATACCGATTAAGAAATGGGAAAACCGGTCTCTGAGTAGATATGACATAGGGACTCCCATATCTGCTTGCCAACAAAAACAAAGTCACATGACTGCTCGCGTCTTATAATAAATTATTATAGATTATATTTTTACGTCTTTTTCGAGGCTACCCAAAAGACGCAATTATTTTTTCATTGGAATTTTCCTTCACCACTCCGGCCTAAAAGAACTGACCGATAAATGTCACTGAAAAATAACTCATCATTTCAAATTAATAATAGTAACGTTTTAAAAAGAAAATAGTAAATAGAACCATAGCTATATGGAATAGCACTTAATACAGTTTCCAGCATAAGTAAATATGTAAGTATATATATATATATATATATATATATATATATATATATATATATATATATATATATATAGAGAGAGAGAGAGAGAGAGAGAGAGAGAGAGAGTCTGTCTCACCAAAAGGCAAAGGATCGCCATAAACCTTTGAAACGCCTCCCACTTAAGGTAACAAAGAAACCAAAATTTCGGCCCTTCATATATAAGACAGTAAAAAGGTCACTGCGTTGCACAGAGTTGGACTGTTTCATAACAAAAATATTATGAGGTAATACTTTTTTTCCGTATTAAATGGCTTTTACATTAATATTTATTGAAATGATTATACAGTATATATTACACTTATTGTTGGTATATTGTGGTTTCATAACATGCAATAATATGAAAAATATTAGGAAGACTACAACTTTAAATAGTAATTTATTGTAAAAGATATTCACACAGACAATGCACATGTTCAAAAAAATTATACAGTATTTATATCATATACCGTGTGTCTATCTTAAAGGTGTACGTAGGAAATTATTATGGGAAATCAGTTTTTTGCAATTTCTTGCTCGCCTAATTATTTTAAGAAAAACGCGTCAAAGGGCATAAAATTCTGCATCTAAATCAATAAACAGAATTACCTTTACATGCTTTGTAACCACAGAAATTAATAATGAAAATGTCAAAAATTACGTTGAAAATATCGACAGCCATGAAATTGAACAAAAAGTAAATAAATGCTTGACATTTTATCTGTCACAACGTTAGTTCACTTATTTGACGTTTCTGACAATTTGATAAAACGTCAAGCATTTATTTATTTTTTGTTCAATTCCATGGCTGTCGATATTTTCAATGTAATTATCGACATTTTCATAATTAATTTCTGTTGTTACAAAACATGTAAAGGTAATTCTGTTTATTGATTTACATGCAGAATTTTATGCTCTAAAACGGCGCTTTTTTTCTTCAAATAATTAGGCCAGCAGGAAATTGCAAAAAAATTATTTCCCATGTTAATCTCCTATGTACACCTTTAAGACAAACACACGGTATATACATACATAAATATATAAATATATATATATATATATATATATATATATATATATATATATATATATATATATATATTAAAAGTTATTTATACAAGTAAATGATACATATATACGTACAAACAATCTTAAAAATGTAATTAATCATCTGATACGGTACTTGACTCATCGTTACTTAATTAATAACAAATGATTTGATCAAACTTCTTTTGAATTAATTTTAAAACAGATTTAGACATGTTAGGTGTAGAGTTTTTTTTTCCTAATATCCTGTTTTAAATTTGACCATATTAATTCAATTGGGTTGAATATACAGTGATACGGTGGCAACCTTAACACTTCATTTCCGTATTTATTTGCTAGCAAGTTTGTAAAGTGCTGTTTTTGAAAATTATGATCCTTAATAATATTTAATAATTGGCTTTTCGTACTATTTTCGGGAAATGAACGTTTTGCGCATGTAAAATATCAATAATTTCTTGTTTTTTGGTTGACGTAAATGGAATTTTTATTGATTGCCGAGAATGGTAAGCCGCTTTATCCATAACTATAACCGATGATGGTGGAATATTAGGTAGTACTTGATTTTTAAACCAATTTTCAAATAGATCTGCGCTCAAACCTGAATGATTGCACAAGCAGGTGACAGTTTACAAAATTCAGCTGCTTTTTTCAAAGCTTCAAATTCTCCGAATTCAATTACGCACTTATTATACACATTTAACACAATCTGCTGCCCATGTTCGTGAAAATAAATGTTATCCAAATTAATTTCATCGTCTTAATTGTGATGTTCCACTTCAGTCGTATCTTCTTCTAGTTCAGGTGCACACATTGAATTTTTTGCGCAGAAACGTCCAGTTCGTTAACATTACCACTTGCACTAGCTACATCATCATCATTTGAAAATCACGGTTGTCACATGATTTTTTTTGAAATATTGAACTTTGCTAGAACAGATGTTATACCAAACTAAGTTTTTCTTATAATTAACCTACCTTTTATATGCGGAAAGTATGGTAGGAGATATAATCCGGGTTCGGTGCTAATTTAATTTGGAAACTTTTACTAGTTTCTTAAATATTACGAAATTATGATAAGTCGTTAGCATAATGATACTCAAAATTGGCTAAGTTAATCCAGGCTAATTTACTTAACTTCGAACCATAGCAATACAGCAATAATAATTTATTATTTTTGTAATACGTGTCTCTGCGTCTTTGGGTAAGATTATGGATTAGAATGCGTATAGTCCCATAAGATATTTAAATTTTTGCTTTATCCAACCCTGGGAATCGCAAGTATTATAACAAACCCAAGGTAGTTTGCGGTACACCGTACTAAACTGTTTCTTTGTATTTTTATAGTATATGGGTATTTAAGCGTCGCGATCCGTTGGGTTTTGGTGAGACAGAGTTTATATATATATATATATATATATATATATATATATATATATATATATATATATATACAGGGTGTAAATGAAATAAGTGCATTAAATTTAACCAGTAATATAACTCGTCGAGAGCAACAATATTTCTTAATAACTTTTTCTCGAAATCGCATATTTTTTTAGCATTTTTACCACCCCGTAAATTGACGAGTCGTTCCAAATATTTTTGTGATAATTGAATGCAGTAGCAATAGCTATGAAAAATTTTGTTTTAGCAATTGACAGTCCTGTCAATTGTTCCAATTAAATTTTTATATTAGTAATAAAAAAATTTATAAGGTAAAATTCTGTCAAAATGCGAGTACACAGACATTGTAATTAGTTACCTATGGTTTATTTATTTATTTTTTTACTCGTATCTGTACATTTTACTTGACATCACGGTTGACATAAAGACAGTGTCATGGAGTTGCCAACGCATTTACACGAAGCGTTTCCAAATAATCACCAAATCATTCTGTTCTTAATATTCGCACATTTGTTAATCTTGTACATCTTTCTCACATCACAATACGGAGTATCACATATGACAATTTTTAAAAAAGCAACAGTTTTATCCATAACATGTGCAAAAAGTTCTGTTTTCAGCACATAACAGACTTCAATTTTGGGAATGGCTCATAATGTTCATTAATGAGACTGAATTTACTTGGGAAGGTGTATATATTATGCACAATACACATCTCGACAGACGAAAATGCTGTAAAAATTTTCATTAAAAAATGTTTTGGGCGGGAACAATAAATGGACGACTAATTATTGGTACTCATGTACTTCTTTTAAATGGACAAAAGTTTGTACTTACATTTTTTGAATAACGTATTTAAACTATTATGATTTGTCGACAATAAATAATCATCTCATAACCTAACAACTACGTTTTTGCTCTTCCTCCCTTCCTCGTCCCTCCTTGTCGTCCTCTATTCACACTATGGGAGTGTTTGGTGCCCATTGTGCGAATTAATGGCAGCACTGGACTAGCATATTTTCTGGAAGTGTGTAGTGAAATACGTACACGTAGTATAGCGCGCTAGCATAAAGTGTAACTAAATTTGCAGAATTTGTTAAGAAAATTGATAGTTCGCGCCAACACTAGTAACGGGGTTAGATCCATAAATAAAAATGCGTTCTGTTGTATTTGTAAAAGTTAAACAAACTTGCATGCGAAAGATAGAATAGAAAGAAAGTTATGGTTATACGAATTAAAATTAAAAAAAAATATACTCCAAACTCGACATTTGTTTGCTCTCAGCATTTTGAGAAAACAGATTTCCTCACAGAAAGTTATGATACTGGTAAGACTTTCGTGAGGCTTATAATATCTAAAACTTGTTTATGTTAATTATTTGTAAATCAAATTTTCATGAATACAAGGAGAATTTTGAGAAGAGGTGCAGTGCCAATAATATTTTCCCCGAAGTACAAAACAAAAAAAATCAATTAAATTTCACCTTACATAGTCAAAACAAAATGACCTGGCTGTTAATTAAATGACTTTTTCTTCCTCTTACACTCGCACCACGGCATCTTCATGCAGTTTTCAGCGTTTCTAATTTCCACAAATTATAATTATCTTTATCCGACATTCTCACAAAATTTAAATAACATCACAACAAAACTTCGTACATAAACGAACGAAGATGCAAAATGAACTATTACAAACTAATTAAAGTGAAAGGATAATATTCAACAATAATATATTTATTCAAATTAATATTATTTATGAACTAAATATACAATATATATTGAATAGTTCACATGTTATAAAGTTACAACTTTGATGATACCAATACAAATATTCCCGGGCGTAGGTCGCTAGTCCGTTGCTGCCATCTACGATAAGCTTTGCCCAAACGCTCCCATTCACAGGTGATTGATTAAAAACCTGGTTTAATACGCAACTTTATAATTTTGTTACCCATAATTTAAATTTATTTATTTTAAAAATTGTACTATTACGTATTAATTAATAATAATGTTATTTTTCTTGATTCGTTTATTAATTACTGTGACTGTAAGTGTAACCGATAACCGACAATATTTGAGCTGTTTGTATCCCACTTGAATACGGCACAGGCATTTGTTCTCCATGGGCGTGTAACGAAATATGCAGCAAATCTTTATAGAATTTTAACTCAAAATCTAAAAGACTTATTAAAAAAAGTTATTAAGAAATATTGTTCCTCTCATCGAGTTACATTACTGGTTAAATTTAATGCACTTATTTCATTTACACCCTGTATATATATATCATCTGCCCCGCAAGACTATAGTGGGAGTTTTTGGTATGATTAGATAGAATATTTAATTTGCCATCGAAGAGTATCTAAATACTCCTAATTTAATGGGTTATTATTGCAATATTTGTGAAAGTATAATGCAGTTTGACAATTATTACTTATAATTTATTAAAAACAGTAATCATGGAAACATTCTGTAGCTGAATTAGTTAGATCGGCGAAATGTAATAATTATTCAGTTCAAACCCTGCCCGCCTCATATTTTTGTTATTTTGTAAAATGTATTATTAAAAAAATTACACAATTAAAACATAAATTGTTCAGTACATCAAGTATTTTATAGAATTCATTTTTTTTTTTATTAATTTTAATTTTATAAGCTGCTTTACGTACAATAATTTTTTATCTTATTACCAAACAATTTAGATTTTAATTTAATAATTTATGTAATAATACATTTTACAAAATAAAAAAAAAAAAATATATATAAGGCGGGCAGGATTTGAAGTTATGAATAATTATTACGGTGTCCCGATCTAACCAATTCAGCTACGGAATAAGTTTCCATGATTACTGTTTTTAATAAATTATAAGTAATAACTGTCAAATTGCATTATACTTTTGCCAATATTTCACTAACAAGCCATTAAATTAGGAGTATGTAGATACTCTTCGATGTCAAATTAAATAATCTTTCTAACCATATCAAAAACTCCCACTATAGTCTTGTAGGACATATGATATTTGAAAAAATATATTTCCCATGTTAAACGCCTATGTCATGGTTTTCAGTGTTTCACTGTATTATATATATATATATATATATATATATATATATATATATATATATATATATATATATATATAAATTAATAACAATTAAATGGCGGGAGGTATTTTGTTGACCACAAGTTTAGGATCGAACAGAATTAATTTAATTCAATTTTTGAATAAAGGTATTTGCTCCAAAATTATGTTATTCATTTAATAGATAAACGGTATACTTGTTTGCTTTAAAGAGTAGGTCATAATTTTACATTTACTGAATTTAAATGAAAGGTTAGAGGCTAAAGACCAATCAAGAACATTATTAAAGTCATTTTGTAATAAAGCACAATCATTAACATTGTTAACAATTCTGAAAAGTTTCAAGTTATTTTAGGCCAGTCGGCATGGAGTTTATTGCGGAAATAATTGGTGACAAGCTGGAGTAGAATTCAGAATTAAAGCTCGTATTTTTTTTCCATAAAAGAGTTCTTACATTTTTACCTATAATGTTATGTTAAAAAATAGTTAACCAGAATAACAACTTATGTTACTCTAATATGAAAAGAATAAAATAGTCTTTCTTCGCGTTTATTTAATGATGTGTACTACCGGATTCGAACCTTAAAAGGTCCATCATCAGACACCGGCCTGCAAAGTATAATACAATAAAAATTACAATTATTATTACAACAATAATAATAATAATAATGCACAATTATACAATAGAAATTATATAAAACAAAAGTACAGAAGTAAGTAATTTCTATTGTATAATTATACATTATTTTTATTGTCGTAGTAATAATAATTTTATTTTTTATTGTATTATCCTCTGTAGACCAGTACCTGATGATGGACCTATTAAGGTACGAAACGGGCAGTACACATTAAATAAACGTGAAAAACGACTATTTTATTCTTTTCATATTCATACCTCATCACTTTCGGTTTATCTTCTTTTCTATCAAATTTAAATTACTCAAAAAATAAACAATATTAGGTATTTACTACTTAATAAAATAAATTTTACTATTTAGAGCAGATTACTTTCGTTTTGCCATCAAAAAAAGTAAATAAATGATAATTTATAAGTAATGTTTTTCCACACTTTCTTACAAATTCATAAACAGCTATGACCCGGTAAAATACAGGATAACGCAATTTGAAAATTTGAAATAAGCTTGAAATTCTCTTTCATGTCATGTATTACATAATTTTTGTCGATGGGCGATTCGCCAGATACTAACAAGTTAAACTTACATGAATATTTTCTAAAATTTTAAACATCTACAAACCGGCGTAGTTCTCATTTTTTTATCTATAATTTTGACACGATTAAAGATGAACAATATTACGTATTTAATACGTGTCGACATTTCCGATGAGAAATGAGATCTAAGCCGTTTTGCAAATGTTTAAAATTTCTTTTTACCTTCTGTCACCTTTAGGTAAGGAAGGTATTGTCTTCGATCAAAAATTCGGTGGTGAGTTTTTAATGAATAAGCACGTTTTAAGGTCCCTAGAATACGATTTTACTATTTTTACGATGATGTCTGTATGTGTGTGTGTGTGTGTGTGTGTGTGTGTGTGTGTGTGTGTGTGTGTGTGTGTGTGTGTGTGTGTGTGTGTGTGTGTGTGTGTGTGTGTGTGTGTGTGTGTGTGTGTGTGTGTGTGTGTGTGTGTGTGTGTGTGTGTGTGTGTGTGTGTGTGTGTGTGTGTGTGTGTGTGTGTGTGTGTGTGTGTGTGTGTGTGTGTGTGTGTGTGTGTGTGTGTGTGTGTGTGTGTGTGTGTGTGTGTGTGTGTGTGTGTGTGTGTGTGTGTGTGTGTGTGTGTGTGTGTGTGTGTGTGTGTGTGTGTGTGTGTGTGTGTGTGTGTGTGTGTGTGTGTGTGTGTGTGTGTGTGTGTGTGTGTGTGTGTGTGTGTGTGTGTGTGTGTGTGTGTGTGTGTGTGTGTGTGTGTGTGTGTGTGTGTGTGTGTGTGTGTGTGTGTGTGTGTGTGTGTGTGTGTGTGTGTGTGTGTGTGTGTGTGTGTGTGTGTGTGTGTGTGTGTGTGTGTGTGTGTGTGTGTGTGTGTGTGTGTGTGTGTGTGTGTGTGTGTGTGTGTGTGTGTGTGTGTGTGTGTGTGTGTGTGTGTGTGTGTGTGTGTGTGTGTGTGTGTGTGTGTGTGTGTGTGTGTGTGTGTGTGTGTGTGTGTGTGTGTGTGTGTGTGTGTGTGTGTGTGTGTGTGTGTGTGTGTGTGTGTGTGTGTGTGTGTGTGTGTGTGTGTGTGTGTGTGTGTGTGTGTGTGTGTGTGTGTGTGTGTGTGTGTGTGTGTGTGTGTGTGTGTGTGTGTGTGTGTGTGTGTGTGTGTGTGTGTGTGTGTGTGTGTGTGTGTGTGTGTGTGTGTGTGTGTGTGTGTGTGTGTGTGTGTGTGTGTGTGTGTGTGTGTGTGTGTGTGTGTGTGTGTGTGTGTGTGTGTGTGTGTGTGTGTGTGTGTGTGTGTGTGTGTGTGTGTGTGTGTGTGTGTGTGTGTGTGTGTGTGTGTGTGTGTGTGTGTGTGTGTGTGTGTGTGTGTGTGTGTGTGTGTGTGTGTGTGTGTGTGTGTGTGTGTGTGTGTGTGTGTGTGTGTGTGTGTGTGTGTGTGTGTGTGTGTGTGTGTGTGTGTGTGTGTGTGTGTGTGTGTGTGTGTGTGTGTGTGTGTGTGTGTGTGTGTGTGTGTGTGTGTGTGTGTGTGTGTGTGTGTGTGTGTGTGTGTGTGTGTGTGTGTGTGTGTGTGTGTGTGTGTGTGTGTGTGTGTGTGTGTGTGTGTGTGTGTGTGTGTGTGTGTGTGTGTGTGTGTGTGTGTGTGTGTGTGTGTGTGTGTGTGTGTGTGTGTGTGTGTGTGTGTGTGTGTGTGTGTGTGTGTGTGTGTGTGTGTGTGTGTGTGTGTGTGTGTGTGTGTGTGTGTGTGTGTGTGTGTGTGTGTGTGTGTGTGTGTGTGTGTGTGTGTGTGTGTGTGTGTGTGTGTGTGTGTGTGTGTGTGTGTGTGTGTGTGTGTGTGTGTGTGTGTGTGTGTGTGTGTGTGTGTGTGTGTGTGTGTGTGTGTGTGTGTGTGTGTGTGTGTGTGTGTGTGTGTGTGTGTGTGTGTGTGTGTGTGTGTGTGTGTGTGTGTGTGTGTGTGTGTGTGTGTGTGTGTGTGTGTGTGTGTGTGTGTGTGTGTGTGTGTGTAACAAAATTTTCGTCTACGATAACTCTTCACCATTCACCAAATAGGGTATTCTCTCATGATTACAAATATTAAAGTTGATTGGTAAAACAGAGGGAAAAAGCAAAAAAACCTGTTATAAATTGATTTTTGCAAAAGATATAAATTTTGCTGATATACTAGTTGAACTACCAATGGGAGACGAGTTGAAATCTCTACTCCATGTTCGAATGTGATAATAGGCCGCATCTTAAGTATGCGCATACTCGGCTCTACTTCGGATCGTTCGGGAGTGTTCGTATACAACTGTTTTAGCATGTATTGTTAAGCGGTATGATATCTGGTAACAAAATAACGAACTACATGTCAACAATGTGCAAAATTAAAAATTTGTTAAATACTACGTACAAATACATATTTGTGTATCTAATCGACATACGGGTGGCGTTCGAAATACGTTACATACAGGGTGTTTCAGGACTAGTGTAACAAACTTTAACATCTTATTCCTGAGGCCATTTTGAGCCAAAAATGTCATATGAACATAGGTCCTATTACTTCTAGTTACCAAAATACAAGAGGTTGAAGTTCTATAAATAACACGAAATTTATTAATTTTTGTAATCAAGGTACTTTCGGAAAACAAGAGTTATATTGAAAAGTCATACCTTATTTGTATTAATTAATTTTATTTATTAATATTAACGAATACGATTTGGACAACAAAATATACGATGACACAATTATTAAATAGACAAATAAATAAATTATAAACACATAACAACATAATCAAACATTAAATAGGTTAACACAATATGAAATAAGATAACAAATTTTTAAAAAATTACAGTAAGTACTCAAAATGTGCGCCTTGAACTCGTATGCATGCTTGACATCGGCGAATCATAGAATCATGTACACGATAAATTACATTTTGATCGTTACGAATGGCAGCAGATGCATTCATAATTCGTTCAAGTAACTGTTCACGCGTGTTTATTTGTACCCTATAAACATCTTGTTTCAAGTGTCTGGAGATCTTGCAGGCCAAAAGTTTGGACCTCCACGTCCAATCCACCTATTGGGAAAGTTTTGGATTAACCACTAAGTTACTTGTCTACAATAGTGAGCAGGAGTACCATCATGCTGGTACCACATCTGTCGTGCAAGAAGTGGAACATCTTCTATTAGTTCATGTAGTTTGTTTCCAGAAAGTTTCTGTAGCCGTCAGCTGTTAATCGGTCAATTAAAACTTCAATTTCTAGTAGTCTAGTATGGAAAATTCCTACCCAGACATTTATGCTAAATCTTTGCTGAAAACGGGACTGAACAATCGCATGTGGATTTTCAATGCTCCATAAATGGTAATTATGAAAATTGTTTACTCCGTCTCTCGTGAATTGGGCTTCATCAGACCATAACACTTTGGAAATAAAGTCAGGATCATTTAAATTTTGACGGAGAAACCAGCGACAAAATTCTAAACGAGGACCATAGTCTCCGGGTTTCAGTGCTTGAACTCGTTGAAAGTGATAAGGATGTAATTCCTCACGGTTTAATATCCACCAAACAGTGCTGTGAGACATGTGTAAATGAGCAGCGATGCGTCTTGTGCTGATTTCAGGATTATCGAGAGCAGCATCAATTACATTCTCTTCATCTTCAACGTTATTATTAACACCAATGCCATCATTTTGTACACCTCCCCGTACAGTTGTTGATCCAGTTTCACGTAGACGCTGAAAAATGCGCGCAAATAGGCGATGGGAAGGTTGGCGTCTATTTGGATATCTGTCTTGGTATTCTCTGGACGCATAACGGGTATTACCATTACATAATCCATAAATAAAAATCATATCTGCATATTCAGCAGTACTATAACCATCCATTATGAAACAAAAATACAATCAAAAGTACAATTTTTAATTAAGACAATTAATACATAAATTAATTAATACAAATAAGGTATGACTTTTCAATATAACTCTTGTTTTCCGAAAGTACCTTGATTACAAAAATTTAAAAAATTCGTGTTATTTATAGAACTTCAACCTCTTGTATTTTGGTAACTAGAAGTAACAGGACCTATGATGACATATATATATATATATATATATATATATATATATATATATATATATATATATATATATATATATATATATATATATGACATTTTTTGCTCAAAATGACCTCAAAAATAAGCTGTTAAAGTTTGTTACACTAGTCCTGAAACAGCCTGTATATGAATTTAACATGCGAAATTAGAATATTTTGAATATTTACTGAAAATTTGTATACATGTCCATGGATACTTATTGCATCATATTAATAATTAATTGTACAAAATTAATAAGGAATAATTAAAAAGTAAATAAAATTTATAGCAAATTTAATATAATAAGTATTATCATACCTAAATGAAGTATTGTGTAATGTATTTCGTGCATCTCTTGCTTGTTACGTTAAGGGTACTGGGTTCGAATCCACTAAACCTCTTTATTTTTATTTTTTATATACGAGTATATTTGTTGTAATTTTAAGTAAATATCAAATTTAATATATCCAATTTTATCTGATTATGTTAAATAAATATGAAGAAAAAATAAAAAAAAAAGCTAAGGAAGTTTGGTAGATTTGAACCTACCACCTTTGACATAAGAAGCAAAAACATTACCACGAAATTCGAGACGAAATTCTTGTGTTAAACATTCTTCTACAAAGTATAATAATGGCAATAAAAGTATGTTGTCAATCGCTACTTATATAATTTAAGAATGTCAAAATGTTTTACAGCATAAGCAAAAATATGTAATCGATTACTTAGAATGATTTTTCTTATAAATTTCTTAAGTTTTTTAGTAATAGTAGGTAAAATTAAAATTAAATACATTTTATTTCCCATCTTTTGCAATACTTACTGAACATTTTCTCGAAAACCCATGAACCATGCACTGATTGCATACCGCTGGTACTGTACAACTAATACGTCACTATCACGTGACACAAAATATTAAATTTTTAAAATTAATATCTCGCTTATTAAAACTCGGGTTTTGACAGGTACTCTTAGATATACTTGTTCTTTAAGAAAAAAAATTTAAAAAATATGCGAAAATACCCTATTCACCAACTTATTTGCTTCCAAAGTGGTTAGTCAATGAATTTAGTAGTTTTCCAAATCAACCGCAAACATTTTCCGTACAAAATTCATTACAATTCATCGATAAAGTTAACGATATTACATTAGATAAAAATTAAATATTGATTTCTTTTGACGTGAGTTCTTTATTTCCAAGCGTACCTATCCCGGAATCTTTAGAATATTTGAAAACATTTTTAGAAAATAACAACTTGGAGGATTCAAAAATTAATGAGTATTTAAAACTTACTAAACTTTGTATGAAGTAAAATTATTTATAAGTAAATAATAAATATTACCACCAAAATGAAGGCACAGTTATGGGAAATAATTTATCACCATTTTTAGCTAATTCATTTATGAGTAATTTCGAAAATGAATTTAAGAAAAACAACAAATATTTTTCTAGAGTTTGGATTAGATATGTAGATGATATTTTGCAATAGTTAATACCAATAACTGCGATTTGAAAACGTTTCTAGACAATTTAAATTCAGTTTTCCCATGAATGAAATTTACGACTGAAAAAGATGCCAATGTACAGTTACCATTTTTGGACGTACTGGTTACTAGAAACAAGAACAAACTAGAGTTTGATATCTACAGAAAATCCACAAACACTAACAGATTTATAACTGTGGCGGATCGAGTAGCCCGTCACGTTACCACCCCAACCAAGATTATTATTTATTTTTATTCAGTTGTTTATACATTCTACAAATATATATGTCATCTTTACTCTCTATTTATTATTTTACGTCTTATTCAAATTCATATATTTAATTATTTATACATTCATATAAAAGTAACGAAGAACCTCTTCTACTAATAGAAGAGCACGATAAATTAGCGGAGCACCCCGACTCTGAACCAGCCCCTGGAAATCTGGAACCGGCAAACACGTCTCCAGAGCCTGGTTATGAAGCCCAACCCAGAACCTACCGTCAACCCTTTCGCCTCGAACATCTACCAAGAAACAAGCCAATACCAACAGGTACAGCTCAACCATTTTACACCATTTTCACAAACAACATTATTTAACGTCACACATTCAAAACGTCAATCACAAACACGACTTGAAATTTTTTCTGGCATCTATCTCTTCGTTTTTGTATTGTTATCCGTCTAAATATTTAAATAAAAATTACACGCATATAGTTTCAGTTTAATATAATGACGAACTGTCTTTATTCATTTAACAAAAATACAATCACCGCCTGCTATAGACGCGATAATTACTGCCTAACAACACAGTTTTTTCTTCCTTCCTCCTCTCTTGAAATCAAACAGCATCATTTCCCCGGTCGGCAGACTCACTTTCCACGACCGTGGGAAATCTTTTTCTAATAGACATGTTCCTCATGGACATGTCTATAACCCAAAAAGTCCAGATAAATTTTCAAGAACACATAACACAACAACTGCATCTGCAACAACTACTACAGTAAGTACAACAGCTACAACATCTACTACAACAACAAAAACACCAACAATAACAACTACAACAAAATGGTTGAGACCTGTACCTACGACATTTATATATTTTATTATATTATATTGTATTTATATTTTCTATTTTTACTATACCTTTCAATTATATCGCTTCACTAGAGGGGGGGGGGGTTAGTAATGTGGCGGATCGAGTAGCCCGCCACTTTACCACCCCAACCAAGATTATGATTTATTTTTATTCAGTTGTTTATACATAGATTCTACAAATATACATGTTATCTCTACTCTCCATTTATTATTTTACGTCTTATTCAAATTCATATATTTAATTATTTATACATTCATATAAAAGTAACGAAGAACCTCTTCGTTACATAACTGCTGACTCAAATCATTTTTGGCAACATAAATTAGCTTCGTTTAATTTCTTAATAAACAGATTAACTAAATTTTCTTTCAACAAAAAACGATTTAAAACTGAACTAAACTATATTAAAAAAATAGCTAAGTATAACGGCTTCCCGGTTAAAACTATCGATCAATTAGTTTATAAATTTAAAAATCGCCAATCCATTTCTAATCTTACAACGGTCACACCATCTAATAATAAAAATAGTAATAAATACATAACACTACCGTACGATAAAGCTTTCAAAAGTTTAAACAATATTTTAAAAAATCAAAATTTAAACGTAACTTATCAAGCAACCCTAAAGCTAAAATAGATACTAACAAAAAATCCGGTATTTATAAAATTAGTTGGAATGATTGTAATAGAGTTTACATCGGTCAAACTAAAAGACAAATTAGGCATTTTCGAAAATTCTACCGGTGAATTGTTACCGGTATATATCGGTAAACAGCTGTTTACCAGGTTACAGTTACCGGAATCGATATTTTAAGAACGCAAGTGGTAAATCGGGTAGATTTATAACCTATGAAAAACATTTGAAAGATTAAAACAGATTTGAAATTTGACGTAGTTAACAAACTGAACACAGTTCTACTTCCGATTCCCATTTTGAACATATTTTCACTTTTAACGCGCGCGTTTCGGTTGACATCACTAGATTCTTCATTTATCGCATTTACCGGCTGAATTACTCGATCCACAAATCATGGATCCGTTAGATGGATCTGGTAGATATGGTACAATTTTCTAACACGGTAACTATTAACCACTCGTGTTTTCGAACGCAATCGGTAGATGCGGTATCTACCGGTAGAATTGTCGTAAATGCCTATTGATACTCGGTTTAAAGAACATTTTTATTATCTAAAAAGCGGTAATCCAGAAAAATCTAGCGTAGCTCATCATATGTTCATTAATAATCACAAAATTAACAATTCCAATATTAAACTTTTAAAACATATTAATAATGATAGGTATTTAGATGCATACGAGAGTTTAATGATAAATAAATATAAAAATAATTTGATGAACGCAGATCACGGTGCCATAACAAATTCAAAACTTTTCGATTTATTACAAAGTTAAATTTTATTGGACGATTAAAAATTTAATGGCTAATTATTATTGGACGAAATTTATTTTAGTTTATAGGTAATCATTCACCTGTGACTCCCGTCCCTAATCCCAGTTCTCTCCCTTGTTTTTCAGAGTTGTTAGGACCTCTGGCATGGTTGACATGTTGAGTAATCTTGACTACTCTGTTTAACTCTCCCTTGTTGTACTACTAATGATGAGAACTTAGTTCTCGAAACACGTATTTAGGTTTTATTAAATTTAATTTTAAGGTTAAGGGGTAATTATAATAGTTTTAGTTACGATAACTCTAATACTACAATTCCAAAAATTATAATGCTTTGGTAATCCTGTTCGTTGTATTTATATGAAGAGCTTATTAGATTTTGGTTATAATTTGTCAACCGGAAGTACTCTCTTTTGAAGATTTTAACAGTTTATTTTTTTAAAAAAAACGGTGTTAAATATCATATTTAACATTTAATGTTATTATAAATATTAAAGAACATTGTATGCTCTATACGATTTGACTGCACTTTATACTTCATATTAAATGGATATAGAGTTATAAAATTATAAAGATATTAAATTTCATAAATTAGCCAGCTATGCTAGAAACAACTACTATATTACGAAAATTCTGATTGAAAGATGTCAGCGTCAAGTGTAATTGACATATTCGTAGTATATTTGTGTTATAATTTTACTCGAAATATAGGATCTGTTTGCTCGAAACTTTCTGTATGGAATTTATATAAAATACATACAACTGTCGAAAGGTAATATACATACAAGAAATATATAATCTTTTGCAAGGAATTTCTGTATACATTTTATAGAAAATACATACGCATTTACGAAAATTTAACCGGTAGATACCGCATCTACCGACTGTGCTCAAAAACACGAGTGGTAAAAATTACCGTGTTCAAAACTTGTTCAATATCTACCAGATCCATCTACCGGATTCATGAAGAATCTAATCTCAAAAAAAGGTAGTGGTGCAAAGCGAAGCGCGTCCGTTAAGAGTGGAAATGTGTTCAAAGTAGGACTCTGCTCAGTTTGTTAACTACGTCAAATTTCTTGTTTACCACTTGCGTTCTTAAAATATCGATTCCAGTAGCTATAACCTGATAAAAGCTGTTTACCGGTAACAGTTCACCGGTAGAATTTTCGTAAATACTTCATATAACTGACGGAAGGTAATGTGCTGGCCACATCAGATTTTTTTATTTTACTATTGCTTACTGTTTTTACAAATTATAGAAATTTATTTCCATACTCGAGATATAGAAATTCATTTACAATTACACCGGAAGTGGTTGATCATGAGCAATTTTTTTACGGTTCCATATGTAAAACTTTCTGCTGAATTTAATGATGAAATAGCATTCCATTTCAAATAAGAAAGTTAGGTTCTACTTCCCGTTAAACCGAAAGTGCTACTGTTTGAATAATATTTAAACTAAAACGGGCATGTCGGAAAATCTCTAGATACCAAATTTCAGATCAGATTTTTACCTTCCGTCACCTTTAGGTAAGGAAGGTATTGTCTTTGGTCAAAAAATTCGGTGGTGAGTTTTTAATGAATAAGCACGTTTTAAGGTCCCTTGAATACGATTTTACTATTTTTACGATGATGTCTGTATGAGTGTGTGTATGTATGTGTGTCCGTGTGTGTGTAACAAAATTTTCGTCTGCGATAACTCTAATACTACAATTCCAAAAATTATAATTCTTTTGTATTCCTCTTCGTTGCATCCATATGAAGAGCTGATTAGATTTTGGTTATAATTGGTCAACCGGAAGTACCCTCATTTGAAGATTTTAACAGTTTTTCTTGAAAAAACTATGTTAAATATCATTTTTTCACATTTAATGTTATTATAAATATTAAAGAACATTGTATTCTCTATACGATTTGACTGCATTTTATACTTCATATTAAATGGATATAGAATTATAAAATTATAAAGAAATTAAATTTCATAAATTAGCTAGCTATGCTAGAAACAGCTACTATATTAAGAAAATACTGATTGAGAGATGTCAGTGTCGAGTGCAATTGACATATTCATAGTATATTTATGTTATAATTTTACTCGAAATATAGGATCTTTTTGCTCGAAACTTTCTGTATGGAATTTGTATGAAATACATACAACTGTCGAAAGGTAATGTACATACAAGACATTTAGAATCCTTTGCAAGGAACTTTCTGTATGGATTTTATAGAAAATACATACGCATTTACGAAAATTCTACCGGTAGATACCGCATCTACTGACTATGTTCGAAAACACGAGTGATAAAAGTTTACCGTGTTCGAAAATTATTCAAGGATTTAATCTCAAAAAAGGTAGTGATGCAAAGCGAAGCACGCGCGTTAAAAGTGTTCAAAATAGGACTCTGCTCAGTTTGTTAACTACGTCAAATTTCTAACCTGTTTTAAATTTTCAAATTTTTTCATAGGTTATGGATCTACCCTGTTTACCACTTGCGTTCTTAAAATATCGATTCCGGTTGCTATAACCTGATAAAAAGCTGTTTACCGGTAGAATTTTCGTAAATACCTCATATAACTAACGAAAGGTAATGGGCTGGCCACATCAGATTTTTTTAACTTTGCACTAACGCAACATTAGGACTAAATGCATCAAAAAAATTCAAAACAAAACTTTTCAAATATTTAATTTCTAAAACAATGTGAATGCAACGGAATTTCACATTTATTACACATGAAAATAGTTTACTTTGTTCTTTGGCATACACTGTAATGCCTTCTCTAGTTCTTATTATTTCTTTCAATTATGTGGCTCACAGTGTCTAATGAGGCAGTAGATGGTATAGATGCAGAGGAACCACGTCCGCAAACAAATTCTAAATAATGGTCCCCAGCATTTTTTCCACGACTATTTATTCTATAGTTTGCAACAGCATTATCGTGTAAGTCAACGCTCCCCATATATTTGTTATACTTGAAAATCATGTTTCGTTTTGCGATCATAACGTTTCACAAATACGTTAAGCTCCACAGACTCGCAATTGCTTATGATCGTAAGGTGAACGCATAGTAGCAAGAGGTTTCATCCCCATAGACTTACTAGTCTCTAATGGATATTTTAGTAATCTGTTATCACGTACCGTTCCAGGGGCAAAATAGCCCTCATCTTTTAAATGAACTAATAATTTGTAACTATCAAAAATCTGTACATAATAGTACATTAATGTTATTCTTGCACAATATTTAAGTAGATATACTCCTTCAACCGTCTGTGTCACAGGATAAATGCTAATAAACTATACAATTTCATACATGCAATTACTCATCTCTTCACTTTTTACCTCGCGCTAAGAGAGGTATTGGATTCATGCTAAAAATCGCATATCCAGATTTTAGTAAATAAGCAAGTTTTAAGGTCCCTAGAATCCGATTATAACATTTTTACGATGATGTCCGTATGTGTGTATGGATGTGTGTGTGGATGTGTGTGTAAATGTTGGATCCACGATTTCTCAAATACTATAAGACTTAAGACATTTTTAACTAAGGATTCCTCAATCTAACAATAATGGGACGAGTTGATTAAGTTTTGGTAACAATTGGACAACCGAAAGTAGTAGTTACAAGAAAAAATCATCTAAATATTATTTATCGAAAATTTATATAAATACTTATATTAAAGAACGTTAAATTATTTATTCGATAAATATAAATTCATTATTATATCTTCTATAGATTTAGAGATAAAGAAATATAAAATAATTTGATGTAAAAAAATCTCAGATCAAACTACTTCAAAACAAGAAATTCAAATGTTTGTAATTGACACATAAATGTCACTGTCAAAAATATTTGTATGCCATTATCAAAAATATTTGTACATCATTATAAAGATTATGAAAATAAAAAAAAAGTCAACAACGCAAAAGAATATACGTAAAAAAGAATACAAAAGGAATTTGCGAAAAAATGACGAATATAAAGAAAAAGAAAAGGAAAGTAGAAAAGGAAAATTTCAGGATATTGAATGTAAAGAAAATGTATGTATTATACATAATTTATATTAAAATATCCCATAGATTTTGCAAATATATGTGAGAATTATTTTGTAGTGAGACATGAATATATGTATTTGTATTTAAAAATAATTTTCGTTTTATGCGTACAACCAGGTAAAATATGTGGCGAAAGGTTATGTGTTGGCCACATCAGATTTTTTACTTGGTTTGTCCCAATGTTCGTTATCGTAACATTATAGAACAAAACCGTTTAAAAACTTTGTAATGGAAATTTAATATGATCTTTTTCCGAACTAATATTATTCACAGAATTTTTTTCATTAAACTTAACTCAAATATGGAAAAAATGTATTATATATTCTTATGAACAATTCTTTTAAAACCCATGCTTTTTTTTAAATTTAGAGATTTCATATTATTTATTTTCAATAATGAAAAAGTATTTTAGTCTACGAAAATTTCGCCATAATCTTTAATCTTTTGTTAATGGAAAACTAATTATGATACACAAAAAAATTTAATATTTCATATTAAAAAATCTGATGTGGCCAGCACATGACCTCTCGCCAGATATTTTACCTGGTTGTACGCATAAAACGAAAAATATTTTTAAAAACAAATACATATATTCATGTCTCACAACAAAATAATTCTCACATATATTTGCAAAATCTATGGGATATTTTAATATAAGTTATGTGCAATACATACATTTTCTTTATATTCAATATATTGAAATTTTCTTTTTCTACTTTCTTTTTCTTTATATTCGTCATTTTTCGCAAATTCCTTTTACATTCTTTTTTACGTATATTCTTTTGCGTTGTTGCCTTTTTTATTTTCATAATCTTCATAATGATGTATAAATATTTTTGACAGTGGCATACAAATATTTTGATAGTGATATTTATGTGTCAATTGCAAACATTTGAATTTCTTGCCTTTAAGTAGTTTGATCTGAGAATTTTTACATCAAATTATTTTATATGCTTTTCTTTATATGTAAATCTATAGAAGATATAGTAATGAATTTATATTTATCGAATAAAGAATTTAACGTTCTCTAATATAAGTATTTACATAAATTTTCGTTAAATAATATTTAGATGATTTTTTTCTTGTAACTACTACTTCCGGTTTTCCAATTAATACCAAAACTTAATCAACTCTTCCCATTATTGTTAGATTGAGGTGTCCTTAGTTAAAAATGTCTTAAGTCTTATAGTATTTGAGAAATCGTGAATCCAACATCCACACATACATACACACACACACACACACACACACACACACACACACACACATCCACATACACACACACACACACACACACACACACACACACACACACACACACACACACACACACACACACACACACACACACACACACACACACACACACACACACACACACACACACACACACACACACACACACACACACACACACACACACACACACACACACACACACACACACACGCGGACATCATGTTAACAATGTTATAATCGGATTCTAGGGACCTTAAAACGTACTTATTCACTAAAATCTGGATATGCAATTTTTAGCATGAATAAATAGGTTAAATCGTTCTATTGGTAACAAGATGGCGAACGAACATGATGACTGCGCCAATAATGAAGATGTTAGATACGTTTTAGACGTAAAAAGAGGAAGAATTGATTGCTGGAGATAAAGATAAAAACAAGAGTGACATAATGGAATAATGAACTCGAAATACGACCCATTATGTAAGAGGATACTAACTTACGCAACGCCAAGATACCTGCTCAAATCGGGCCGATCGGAAGCCACGATAATAATAGCACGTGTCAGGTGCGGAAATAAAGAGAATGTGAATAAAATCGGGATAACGAAAGAAAGTAAGTTATGTGGAATGTGTACGAAGAAAGACGAAATAATGTGGCATATGATGTATGAATGTGAAAAGGAATAAAAGAAAAGTGAAGATTGGAGACTGGAGGATATCTTAGATGAGTCAGGCACAGGGGAAGAATGGATGAGGTATATTTTAGACAAAAGAAGAAAATGAATTGTAGATAGTCAAATGTATTTATAAAATAATAGGTTAGGGAACTTTTTATGTAGATTTTAAACCTTCGGGTAAGAATAATAAATAAATAATAATAAATAATAATAGAGGAAAAATTAGCATTGAACGTGAAAGAATAAATTCTATTCAACAGTTTAATGAAGAATTTAGACGAAGATACAGATTAAGGAAAGAAAGAGACTGTCAATTTTGTAATTTATTTGGTTAGGGATGATTTGGAATCCATTTCATACCAAGAAAGACATTTTAATCCAGAACTACAATTGTTAAAATCACTGAGATTTCTTGCGCCTAACCTTCAAATTGAACAGTCCTTATTACTTAATACAAAAAATAAAACAGTACATTTAAAAAAACTATTTATCAAGTTTTCTTTTTAATAATAATATTAATACATTTAGAATATCTGCATGGCGGACGTCAACCTACGGTGTCCAGGATCGTATCTAGGGTACCACGCTCAATCGCAGTAGTTATACGCAGATTTGTGAAGTTCCCAGTCCTAGAACGAATGGAAGAGGTGAAGACGGTGTCCAGGATCGTATCTAGGGTATCACGCTCGCTCGCAGTAGTTATACGCAGATTTGTGAAGTTCCCAGTCCTAGAACGAATGGAAGAGGTGAAGACGGAGTTCTATCACTGAACTATATGCGTATGTACATATAT
Organism: Harpalus rubripes; assembly: GCA_963082715.1. NCBI lineage: Eukaryota > Metazoa > Arthropoda > Insecta > Coleoptera > Carabidae > Harpalus > Harpalus rubripes. Next base: position 51,689,842 of record OY720448.1, read on the forward strand.
ATATATATATATATATATATATATATATATATATATATATATATATATATATATATATATTGTAACATGGGACGCCCGCCGTCGCCGCCACTGTAAGCAAGTGTCTATTTATAGCGGTGACGTAATCGCGCTAGTAGCCGGCCGATGTAAACAGACTGGTCGCGACGTGTTTAGTTACTTCCGGTCGCCTGAACCTTTTGTGTTCATTGTTATTATGTGTTCGAATATTCTAGACTGTTCTAGAAAATAATGGCAGCTGTATATAAGGGACGTAGCTATGCTCGAGAGTTAATTCAGTTGGGTCCCTGATCACACAACATTAGTTATGTGATCGGGGGCTTACTTACATAGTCAGCTGAGTTAATTACATTAGTACAGTTAGTTACATACAGTTAGTTAGTTACATGGAGAGACATAGAGATGTTCATATAGAGTGTTAGTGAGTTTGAGAAGCACAGCAGTATCGTGGTGAGCGTATGCAGTGGTGTCGACTAGGTACTCGGGAAGTTACTGGTATATTGGGGTAGCTGTGGATGTTAATACTCGGTAGTGTTGACGAGTATTAGGAAGCTATAGTGTACGAGGACAGTAACGGCGAGTCTGGACGTTACTGATATATTGGGATAGCTGTGAAAGTGAATACTCGGCAGTGTGGACGAGTATTGTGAAGCTAGGTATACAAGGACAGTAACAGCGAGTTGGAGTGGATACTCGGCATTGGTGTTGAAGAATTGTGGCATACAGATAGTTGGTGATACTGAGGCTGTGGAAGAGAGAGAGAGAGAGAGAGAGTTACATAAATAAACAGACAGTGAGGTGAAAGGTGTGACTTCTGTCCGAGCAGTTGAATATACAGACGCTGTTGAGTCAGTTGAGTATATAGACGCTGTGGAGGTCGGTAGGCGGACAGTTGAACATGATATAAATATATAGTGATATAAACATAGTGATATAAATATCGCGTAAACAGTCTACAAGAGTCTGCAACAGACCGGCAGTCTAAGATTGGAACGTGTAGTGAAATAAATAATTTGTAATATCGTGGAAATAAATAATAGTGTTAATTGGTTAAATAAATAGTGTTAGTGTTATATAGTTAATAATAGTTTTAATCTTAATTAGTAATTGTCTAATATTTACACTTCACCCAAATAAATTTAAAAACGTTAAAATATATATAGTTCGCTGGCTTTCATAAGACTAGTATTACTTTCAAAGTTATTTTCTTGTATTCTTGAGTTATTTTGTGTTATAGGTCAGGGTTTTTTTACTAATTTCGATACAGTTTAGTTTACAGTTTCCCGTAGTTGTAATTTGAGTGATAGTTTTATTAATATTTTATAAGGATAATCAGTAAGTATTTGTAGATTAACAGTATGTTAGTTTAGTTCATATTATTTCTTTTGTATATTAATTTTTTTAAAGAAGATGAAATCTTAAACTCTGTTTTATTTAAGCCTTTTAGCAGATGTCGCTCGCATCAGCGCCAGTTTTAAGTACCCGAAATTACATTGTGTAAAAAATGTAAAAAAAAATAAATGAGGTCAAAACTGAATGGCTTAAATGGAGCAAGGTACAGTTTCCTGTTTTTGTGTGCAGTAAATTTACAGCCATAAACGGTACAAGTTTTCCTATTTTTAGTAGTTTTTTTAGTAAAAACTCCGTCACAACAATAACCTCTAATAAATTGTATTTCTCTTAATTTGATTCTTAATTTTAATTGAAACAGAAACTTACCTACCTTTTATATTAGCGGTTATTTTTCTATTCTATTTAAAATAAAACAATAATTTTTACTTTTAGTAGTTTCTACAGAAAAACTTCTTCAATGAAATGGCATGAACCTACAAATACTTAATGGAACTTCTTCTAGTACTTATTAATTTCAATGGACCTTTTCAATTTACCGGCTATCTCTTTCTATGGCGCGAACAACTGCCAGTTGGGTTATCAAACGAAACGTCAAAAATAATGCAATCATTAAAATACTTGTATTCTCAGTGAAATTTTGCATCGTTAGACATTTTATTTTCAATAAAAGCTTTAGTAACTTATTTCGATTACATTTTTTAAAGTTATATGTGATATTCTCACATTTTACGTCTAAATTTTTTAGAAACATACGCCATAGATCTCAGTTGTTCTTACTATGCGCAGATCCCCATTGCGCATATCTTCTATCCCTTTAAATTGAAAAGATCCATTAATAAAAACTTACCTCTTATTTTAACAGTATTTTGTGTATTTTATTGAAATAGAACAATTATAGCAATGACAAAACCTTTTAATGTGCAGGGTATAAATCGAAAACTGAAACAGGAGTTTAACATGGGAAATTAATTTTTCTTTGCGCAACGTTACCTAATTATTTTATGCAAAAATACTTCAAATAAAAGTTATAGAGATTTAAATGCAGCAGCTAAATCATGTGAAACGATTATTTTAACTCTTTATATAAATGTAAAAATTAATTACAAAGTTACAGTTTTTATGAGCTTTTTGTCTAAGCAGTCATGGATTTATGACAAGAAACAACGTATTTGTTTTTTTGTCATATATCCATGGCTGCTTAGACAAAATGCTCATAAAAACTATACTTTGTAATTAATTTTTACGTTTATATGAAGAGATAAAATAATCGTTTCACATGATTTAGATGTTGCATTTAAATCTCTATAACTTTTATTTGAAGTATTTTTGCATAAAATAATTAGGTAACGTTTGCGCAAAGAAAAATTGATTTCCCATGTTAAACTCCTATGTTTCACTTTTCGATTTACACCCTGTACAAAAGTAAATGTTAAAAATGTAAACAAATATGTACCTTACGCTTAGTTCAGAATTCTGCCGCTAGTGGCGTATTCTTATTTTGGAAGCCCAATAATTATTTAGTGCCTACCTACTCATTTATTTATAGTGCGTGGCATAACAAACAATCCAAGAAGAATAATCGTCACTTTTGACATAAATATAATAATTGTCATAAAAGACATTTCTAATTTGTACTATATTGTTCATTAAAATAATGTTATTCAAATAAACTATCTTTAGTAGCGACCCCGCGATGGAAGATGAAATTAACAGCTTACAACTGAATATAAAAGTTCATTCATCTCGACTTGCTATAGGGTTACAGTCAAACTACATCTGTTTTGGAATAGTGATCCAGCATTATGGTTTCATTAAGTAGAAGCACAATTTGAATTGTTTTGTATAACTAACGATCGCACTAAATATAATTATATGTTGTCAGCATTAAACAGTAATACATTAAACATTATTTCAAATCTTTCGAAAAATTCTTTAGTTACCAGCTACGAAATATTAAAAATATAATTAATTACAAGATTCAAAGACAGTCAAGAGACGAAAATTAAAAGGTTATTAGCAGAAATTGAGCTAGGGGATCAAATCTCAATTGTTACGAGAGTAATAGTCCCTTCCGACATCTAATACCGCAGACGACATAATTCGACAGATTTGGTTGAAACAATTACCATTAACAACAAAAGCAATTATTAGGGGTTAGTAAAGAAACATCGGATAATCTCGCAGAGATGGCCTACAAAATTGTAGACATGGCTCAGTCAACAGTTATGTCATGCTTCACCCAAGCTGATGTTTCCAACCCTGAAATGAAAAAATAAATAAAAGACCTGCGAGAATAAATCAATGCGCTGCATCAACGCAAATCAGGAAACATAACTTATCATCCTTTGTCAGTGCTTGGTTTACGTCATTCATCGCCAAAATTCAAGACAGATGAGAATTATGAACATTTGTATTGTTAGTATCATCGTACTTTTGGTGAAAAAAAGAAGTAATTGTAAACCTCCTTGCAAATATATAGTCACAGGGAAACTAGTTCGACGGACAACAGCGGCAGCCTGTTTTTGACACGGCTATCCTAGTCGCCTGTTTCTCTTAGAAGCAGGTTCTAAGTTAAATTTTCTTATCGACTCTGATGCCGACATTTCCATTATTCCTCCACGTAACTCTTATCTGCGTAATCAAACCAGTCGTAACATGTACGCAGCAAGTGGATGCAAAATTTCGAGTTATAGTGAACGTTGGTTAAATATTGCCTTTAAGCTTCCTCGAAAATTTTCTTATAATTTCATCATTGCAAAAGTCAATCGCTCTATTATAGGTGCAGATTTTCTGAGTCACTTTAATTTATTAGTTGATTTAACACAATGACAACTTATTGAAAGTTCATCACTTAAATTTTCAAAACCTAGACTATTTAGGTCGATAAATCCTACATCACCAGTTGGTAAATTATTAACTGAATATGTTTCTGTTACTAAAGAAAACCAACGGCAAACCGTGGCAAAACATTCAACAAAACATTATATTGAGAATACTGGATCACCAATTTTCTCCATAACCTGTCGTTTAGCGCCCCGTCGTTATAAAACGATGAAAAACGTTTTGGATCGTATGTTAGAGTTAGGACTTTGTTGTCCTTCCAATTGTCATTGGGCTAGTCCTCTTCACATGCTTCCAAAAAATACTGTGAATGGAGACCGTGCGGTAACTACAGAAGAGTAAACACTGTCACTAATCCTGATCACTATTCTATTCTTAACATTTTGGACTGTACTAATATACTTCACGGGAAATCTGTATTTTCTACCATTGATCTCGTTCGAGAATATCAATAAATTTCTGTTGCTGAAGAACATATCGGAAAACAGCTATTTACACGCCATTCGGATCATTTGAATTTCCTTTCATGCCATTTGGTTTACGAAATGTAGTCCAAACATTTCAAAGATTCATTCATGAAATTTCATATGGATTAGATTTTTGTTACCCTGACATTCATGATATCCTTATATTCTGTGATCATATGGAACAATATCTTCAACACCTTCGAATTACCTTTGAAAGATTTCAACAATGTGAATTAATCATCAACAGTACCAATTGCAATTTTTACAAAATAGTCATATTCCTTGGACATAAAATCACTTCTGATGATATAAAACCACTTTCACGTACGGTTCAAGCAATTCAAGATTTTTCAAAACCTATTATTGCACCACAATTACGACGATTTACAGGTATGCTAAATATTTGAAAAAATAAATACTAAATGGAGTATCTTCATCTCCGTCAATTTACAGGGTTGTAAAATTACTAAAGAAAATATGCAATTTCGAAAAAAGTTATTAACAAATATTATTTCTCTCGGCAAGTTATATTCCTAGTTAAATTTAGTGTACTTATTTCATTTAGACCCTCTATATTTCAAAATAAACTCGCACTAGTACGAGTGCAGTTTTCGAACCTATTTCAATAATGCCTTGGTATCAATTAATAAGTGCTGTTAAGTACTTGTTACGAGGAATTACTTTACAAGGGATCATAGGCACTGACGCAAATACATTGATATGTAAATTAAAGTTGCCTATGTATTAATTTAATTTTCTTGTCAACAAACTAGGGATGCAATAATAATAAACTTCTTAGCATTCTTAGGCATTCTTGGTTTTAGTAACGTTGTACTATCATTTGAAACTAAATACCTCGTTTCCTAAGTCTTCGTCTATTTAATGGAGAATAAGCAATCTTTTTCACGCAATTATAATGCATAGTGTGGATAGTGCATAGTGTTGTGCCCTGCGTGGGCCATTTTGGGCTCAATTCTTGCTGTTATGAAGCTATCAGAACCCGCCGACATACCAAATCGGCACATTCGTCGTAATCCATAAAAACCATTTCTACCCGAGGCGCACTAAACGCCCCACTTCGAGTACCGCCTATTCACAACGTGGCCCAGCCACATTCATCAGTTCCCATCTTCAAGACTTGGTCGTCACTGATTGACCATCTACCACTTTAAAGACGCAATCGCACGTTATCTCCCGGAGCCCGATCCCTGCCCAGACATTTCCAGTTTCCTGTTATTGCGGTGTTAAGGTCAGTCCTCCGTTCCCTTTGTTGGTTTTCTTGTAACAATTGCGTGACCTCTGCTCGCCCAATTTTTTTTTATTCACACAAATAACTTTACATAAAATAAATTGGTCCTTTGAGCCAGATACCCACGGCAAAAATTAAAAAAAAACAATGGAAATTCAATTAAAGTCCGTAAAGGTCCTGGCTAAGTGCTATAAATCGCACATCGGTAAATTACACGACCTGGCGAAAAAATGCACTAGCACGAGTTCAATTGAACGATTCATGAATGATTCCCAAGAAGTTTACTTGTTACGGGAAGAGTTTAAAATTGCATCAATTCGTATAAACGACCTTGAGTTATCAGCTGATAATATTTTTAAGACAAATTTTGAGATCTTAATGACGATAGAAATGTATTCTGCTAAAATTAAACGTACGCGAAGAGAATTATTGTCGGCCTCAAAGGCGCAGTCGTCAAACTCGTGCTTGAATCGAAAAAAATTAGTTATCTCATGGGTAGACTCACGGGTAACACATTGAAAATCACAGGAGGCATTTTGCCAACACCCGAAACCTGGTAAAGCAGTACCAGGACGAAAAGACAATGGCCAAGCAATATTTACATAATATCTTTAACATAAAGTGTTAAGCCCAAAAAAACCGAGTCATTTAACATTTGTCTATAAATTTTCTGCTTCAGTGGAGGCATTAAAACAATTAAAAATTCCAGACATTCTGGATTTTATGCTGTAAACTGCGCAACCAAAAAGATAGATACAGAAATGGTATTTATGTTTGATACAACATTCCGAGCAACGGAATTCCCCAGTTGGGAAAACATTTGGATTTTGTAAGAAACCAAGCTAAAATTTTATAGCGGTCCTCATCAGCAAAAAGCCCGCCAAAAGTGGTAAACAGTCAACGCACATTTTTGGCGGCAAATGAAAAACCAAAAAATATAAAATCTTGTATTTTATGTAACAGTGCGGAATATGTATTTTCGCAAAAAAAAATCCAAAAAATGCCAGTTAAGGAGAGATTTGGATTCATAAAGGCAAATAACGCCTGCTATAACTGCTTGTCCATTGTTCGTTCGACCAAAAATTGTACATTACTCTACAGATGTCGCGAAAGTAACAATAAACACAATACACTTTTGCATTTTTCATCCTCCACAAAACCGCCGTAAAAAAAAACAGTTGTTTTGTTGTCAACAGCACAAGTTTATACAACAGACATAAATAAAATGTGATATCTTATAACAAGGGATTGTTTCGAAAGATTAAAATAGCCCATCACCCCTCTCGAAAACAAAAAAAAAACTGATTGTATAACTGACAATTTACCTTCTTTCAAGTTAGAAACTAAAAAAATCAAATCCTTAAAATCCATTCTTCTAGCCGATAACACTTGATATATACATATATGTTTTAGGGGCACAGTTACATCCATCTTTAATGTTATCGAAACGAAAAGTAACTGCTCCAGTAACCTATGACATGACACAACATTAGGTTATGTACTGATAGGAGAAATTAATAATAAATTCTTGCCCGCTGGTTCCTTTTCGTCATTTTCGACATTTGGACAAAATAATTTAATATCTTGTTTGCACAAGTTCCGGGAACTAAAAGAAGTTCCATGACACAAAATAAAAAACCCAGTAAAAACCTATCGTAAGCTAGGGTTATTTTTCAACGTAGGTCCTCGTCCGCCCCTTCCATGGTTGCTCTACAACCCCATGGATCCTTATTTTTATAGCATGCCCCAAATAGGGGTTTGGCAGCCACAGACATACCAGTTTGTGTATTTATCACATGGGCCTTTGAGAATGTATCGTGCTGGTCAATGACTCATGGCGGGATTGTTGTGGGGCCCCCGTTATCCGCCATGGCAACAGCCACCTCCGCTTAACTTCACCGTCGGAATAGGCTACTTGCGTGATAGTGAAAATCTGATATCCATCACTATATACCTAAAGTAATGTTGAAAACGTATGTAAAAATATAAATTTTATTTTTAAAAAGTTACGTTTTTTATTAAATTAAGAATAAAGATTTTCTTTGACGTCATTATTTTGAACCGGAGAAAGGGAAGCATATTTAAGAATATAAACTGTAGATGGCGAGCGAGTGCGTGTTTTAATATGATTTTGACATTAGTTCATTTTTCTGTCTCTGTCTCTCTTCTTTATTATTTGCAATTTGCGTGGTTTCTGTTACATTTATCACGTATTTCGATTAGTTAAGCAGGATTTTGAAAGATTTTAACTTAGCTTATACTCATACAAGATTAAAATAACATACTAAAATATTAACCTACAAACTATTATTCAAATGTCAAACAGGTGATCTGTCATGTTTAAATTACCTGCACATGTTGTTGCTATGGGACGTACCGATGCCTATGTCTTTACGGCCATTCATTGGTTCGGCGTAATTCTACGTCACACATGGCCGTAATTTAAATATTAATATTTCAAAGAAAAAATATGGGTAGCAAGTTATTATCATCTCTTCAAAAATATTAAATAAAAATGGCAAGCAAGTAGCCCATTATACAGCCGCCCATACACAACTTTGGGAACAGCTTTTCCTATATGCAATAACTCTACAATCCTTATATTTTGAAAGATTTACATATCATATCTTTTCACTTTCGATTTGATTCCTCATTTGAACCTCAACTTTGTCGTTTCACAATTATAAAAAGGTTATTTAACATTTGACAGAAGTCACGTCAAGCAATAGCAATTACTTCTACTTCATCCCAGATCACGATATAAATATATACTGTATTTCAGATAAGAATAGACGTAGGAGTAAGATAGGGTTTACGATTCCAGCTTTCTGATTGGCCCAAACGCAAACCAAGTTTACAATAGCAATATGTAAAGTAGGTATATTATTTATTCCCTTTTCACTTTATATTCTATTTAACCACTTTAAATAACTGTTTACTTACTAAATACTTAAAAATAAATAAATATGGGGTCTTGTGGTCAGGTCCGTGAAGTTGGCAACCACCGAAAAGCACAAACGACCAAATTGTTGTCAAACGAATGTGCTTCGTTAGTGCTTAATTGTGCTTTTACAAAATATACAGCAACCCCAAGCGTTCATTAGTTATTAAAAATTTAAAAGTGGTTGCCAACTTCACACTTAGCAACCACCTTAGAAGCACAAACGACCAAATTAGTTTTAAACGATTGTGCTTCGATAGTGCTTCAAGGATATACATAAGTAAAGCAAGCAACCCCAAGCGTTTATTAGTTATAAACAAATTGAAAGTGGTTGCCAACTTCACGGTCAGCAACCACCTTATAGCAAAAATGACCAAATTAATGTCAAACGTTTGTGCTTCGTTAGTGCTTCAAGGATATACATTAATAAACCCAGCAACCCCAAGCGTTCATTAGTTATTAACAATTTAAAAGTGGTTGCCAACTTCACACTTAGCAACCACCTTAGAAGCACAAACGACCAAATTAGTGTTAAACGATTGTGCTTCGATAGTGCTTCAAGGATATACATAAATAAAGCAAGTAACCCCAAGCGTTCATTAGTTATTAACAAATTGAATGTGGTTGCCAACTTCACGGTCAGCAACCACTTTAGAAGCACAAATGACCAAATTAGTACCAAACGTTTGTGCTTCGTTAGTGCTTCAAGGATATATATATATATATATATATATATATATATATATATATATATATATATATATGTATATATATATATATATATATGAATAAAAATTGGGGATTGCTGACTTTATTTATATATATATATATATATATATATATATATATATATATATATATATATAGTCAACAATCCCCAACTTTCATTAGATATAAACAATATAAAAGTCTTTTCCACCTTTATGTCCAGCAAATATCTTTTAAGCGCAACTGAAAAATGTTTACCATAAATAGACGTCTGTAAAATAAAATTGACCAGATTTTTTCTGCCGGAACACATCGAGATTTGTTTGTGAGTTTAAAAAATTCCAATTAGGACTAGGCTATGAACAGAGAAACGTATATGTCTGATCATTATTCATCTTGAAATGTTATATTATGGAAGAAAGATAATAAAGAAGGGCACAGAATATTGCCATTCGCCGTTTTCTAATTTATTTCCATTAATAAACTAAGATTCAAGAATAAAAGCTATGATTTCTTTAGATAACATTTTTGACAATATCTCGTATCATTTTATTTAAATAGGTTTAAATTAAAACAAACGTTTCTTTGTCCATACCCTACCCCGATTTTTTCTGGACAGTGTGTGTGGCTGTGTCGGACGTTACTTGAAGCTATACAGGCTGTCTGGAGTTCGAAGGTCACCACTGGGTCAGAAACTATAAGAGATACAACTTCGGTTAAACGAGTTATGTGGTACGCTTTAGGGGTGTCATCTTAGTTGTGCTTTTGTTTTGCCTAAAATTCACATAATGGCGGAAAACTGAATTTGGTCGATATTTTTCATTTGTAAATTATTTCTAGACTCAGTAATAGGAAAAAATCTTTCAATTAAAAGATACGATAACGAAAATTTGAATTCAGCATGAAATTCTCCTTCATATCATGTATTAGACGATTTTTGCCGTTCACGAAGTACTAACAACTTAAACTTAGATGAAATTCATCTAAAATTTTAAACATCTGTAAATCGGTTTAGATATAATTTTTTCATCTGAAATTTCGACACGTAGTAAATATGTAATATTGTTTATCTTTAATCGTGTCGAAATTTTATATGGAAACATGAGAACTAAGCCGATCTACAGATGTTTTAAATTTTAGAATTGTTCGTGTAAGTTTAAGTTATTAGTAACTCGAGAATCGCTCATCGACAAAATGTAACGGGTCCATGGCATCAAGGAGAATTTCATGCTGATTACAAATTTTTAAACCGCGTAATCGTATCTTTATCCGGGTCAGAGTTGTGTAAGAATATATAGGAAAGCGTTGAAAAAAAATATTCAAAAATCATGAATACTCTACTTCTTTCGATGCCACGACGAATGTAAACTGTTATAAATAGTAAAATCAATTATACTATGTATTAAATATTTAATATTGTTAATTTTTTGAGTAATTTAAATTTCTATCATAAATTGTTATTGTGGTTAACTATTTTTTAACATATATCCTCAAGAGTTCATCCTAAGTAAATAATGCAAGAACCCTTTTCTTTATAAAAACTTATGGGTTTAAACTTTGTATACTTATAAAATTTTGATACGGACTGGCCAAAAACTCATTTTCTGCATCTTTGATCCAAGATGGCGGCGAAAGCCGGAGTCGCTAGCGGGTGCAAAATTAGTATGACTTTTTGGAGATTTCAATAAAGAGAATAAAATTTATTCCAGTTAGCCACCATTTATTTCCAAAATAGCCTCTTTTAAACGCCCTGCCAATTGACCTATTAAGTTAACCTGTGTGTACCATCACCAGGTGTCTCATATAAAAGAAATGAAACAAATAAATTTCATTGATTAAAATATTTTTTGTGCAACCGGACGCGAAATAAGCATTTCGCAGCCGCAATACAGGCCGCGAAATTGGATTTCGCAGCCGCAATACAGGCCGCGAAATTGGATTTCGCGACCGTTGTCATGGTAGCGGCCGCGAAATTAAGTAAACAATCACTCTGACACTTGAGAATTGCATGGTTTTGTTTATCAAATGTCAATCCCATAGCCACCTGGAAAGCTAACTTTCTATTTACAATGAAATTGTTTAAAATTAATAAAATTTGTAATTACATATTTTTTACTGTTGCACAAAAAATATTGTGTACACCTTGTCCGCGAAATCCTTTAGTGCCCTCGAGATTGTCTTGCCTCGGCCGCAAGCGGCCTCGGCGACAATTTTTCTCTCGGTACGCTAAAGAGTGATTTCGCGGCCTTGATATACAAATAACTATTTAGTCGCAATAAAATAATATATTTACATAAAATAACTAAAATATGACACGTAAATATTGCAGGTTCACTCGTATTTAATAAGCTTCTTATAACTCTTACAATGTAATAATAAATTATTTTGCGAGGTGTCGTGGATGAGATAAAACGGATCCGTATTGATTGTAGAGGATGGTTTGGTGAATGAGGAGTGTATGCTTAGAAATGTTTTATTATGTGTTTCTTACAACCCGCAATGTGGTAAATGACGAATAAACATTTCATGGACCAATAATTTTTATATTGGTCATAACATTAATAACAATAATAAAGATATATTTTATAACAAAAATAAAATATACTTAAGTACTATAAATAATCATTTGTGACGCCTTCCCTGGTGGTGGTGGATCTGGGGTCGGCATGACACTGCTGTTTTCCCTCAGCGGTACCTATCTAAAACTCGGGCGTACAAATTTTATTAATTTTAAACAATTTCATTGTAAATAGAAAGTTAGCTTTCCAGGTGGCTATGGGATTGACATTTGATAAGCAAAACCATGCAATTCTCAAGTGTCAGAGTGATTGTTTACTTAATTTCGCGGCCGCTACCATGACAACGGTCGCGAAATCCAATTACGCGGCCTGTATTGCGGCTGCGAAATGCTTATTTCGCGTCCGGTTGCACAAAAAATATTTTAATCAATGAAATTTATTTGTTTCATTTTTTTTATATGAGACACCTGGTGATGGTACACACACGTTAACTTAATAGGCCAATTGGCAGGGCGTTTAAAAGAGGCTATTTTGGAAATAAATGGTGGCTAACTGGAGTAAATTTTATTCTCTTTATTGAAATCTCCAAAAAGACATACTAATTTTGCACCCGCTAGCGACCCCGGCTTTCGCCGCCATCTTGGATCAAAGATGCAGAAAATGAGTTTTTGGCCAGTCCGTATCAAAATTTTATAAGTATACAAAGTTAAAACCCATAAGTTTTTATAAAGAAAAGGGTTCTTGCATTTTTTACTTAGGATGAACTCTTAAGGATATATGTTAAAAAATAGTTAACCACAATAACAATTTATGATAGAAATTTAAATTACTCAAAAAATTAACAATATTAAATATTTAATACATAGTATAATTGGTTTTACTATTTATAACAGTTTACATTCGTCGTGGCATCGAAAGAAGTAGAGTATTCATGATTTTTGAATATTTTTTTTCAACGCTTTCCTATATATTCTTCCACAACTCTGACCCGGATAAAGATACGATAACGCGGTTTAAAAATTTGTAATCAGCATGAAATTCTCCTTAATGCCATGTACCCATTACATTTTGTCGATTCTCGAGTTACTAATAACTTAAACTTACACGAACAATTCTAAAATTTAAAACATCTGTAGATCGGCTTAGTTCTCATGTTTCCATATAAAATTTCGACACGATTAAAGATAAACAATATTACATAGTTACTACGTGTCGAAATTTCAGATGAAAAAATTATATCTAAACCGATTTACAGATGTTTAAAATTTTAGATGAATTTCATCTAAGTTTAAGTTGTTAGTACTTCGTGAACGGCAAAAATCGTCTAATACATGCCATGAAGGAGAATTTCATGCTGAATTCAAATTTTCGTTATTGTATGTTTTAATTGAAAGATTTTTTTTCTTATTACTGAGTCTAGAAATAATTTACAAATGGAAAATATCGACCAAATTCAGTTTTCCGCCATTATGTGAATTTTAGGCAAAACAAAAGCACAACTAAGATGACACATCTAAAGCGTACCACATAACTCGTTTAACCGAAGTTGTATCTCTTATAGTTTCTGACCCAGTGGTGACCTTCGAACTCCAGACAGCCTGTATAGCTTCAAGTAACGTCCGACACAGCCACACACACTGTCCAGAAAAAAATCGGGGTAGGGTATGGACAAAGAAACGTTTGTTTTAATTTATACGTATTTAAATAAAATGATACGAGATATTGTCAAAAATGTTATCTAAAGAAATCATAGCTTTTCTTCTTGAATATTAGTTTATTAATGAAAATAAATTAGAAAACGGCGAATGGCAATATTCTGTGCCCTTTATTATCTTTTTTCCATAATATAACATTTCAAGATCAAATTTAATAACTTGACTTTTGAATTGAATAATGATCAGACATATACGTTTCTCTACTCATAGCCTAGTCCTAATTAGAATTTTTTAAACTCACAAGCAAATCTTGATGTGAGGTTTCTAGCACTATCTCAATATATCTCCCTTATCAAGGGTAGCGGATGGTAAAATTCTATTGTTCCGGCAGAAAGAAACTGGTCAATTTTATTTTACAGACGTCTATTTATGGTAAACATTTTTCAGTTGCGCTTGAAAGATATTTGCTGGACATAAAGGTGGAAAAGACTTTTATATTGTTTATAACTAATGAAAGTTTGGGATTGCTGACTTTATATATATATATATATATATATATATATATATATATATATATATATATATATATATATATATATATATATATATATATATATATATATATATATATATATATATATATATATATATATATATATATATATATCAGGGTGATTCATCGGTCTGTCCTCTCTTTATAACTCTTTTATTTTAAGTCATATAGAAAAACTCTTCAAATATAATTTATATGATATAGTATTATCTATCTTTGTACCATATCCATTTGTATACAGGGTGCTCCATTTAAGTGCAACAATATGTAACTTTATATTTCTTAATGGAACACCCTATATTTATTTATTTATGTTAATAGTAAATTAGATTCCCTTTAAAAAAGCGTTAAGTAATAAAGGGTCTAAAATTATAAATTAAGAAGTTATTTACCTTTATTCGTTGAATGATATGTTTCTATCATGTTATTATTAACAAAGTAAGCTAAGGATAATTTGATCAATTGTTTCGAATTTAAACAAAGAAGTTGTCCAAATACTCTTAGTTTATTATTGTTGATGTTGATGTGAAAATGAATAATACAAATTTTAGTAAAGATGAGATGGTTAATATAATATTTATAATAGAAAAATCTATTGAAGTTGAACGACAAGTTTTCGAGCATTTATTATAATTTTGCATTATTTAGTCTGTCACTAAATTTTAATAGCTTCTTTGGAATTAGTGTAATGTTTAAAATAAGTATTAATAAAAAAGGATTAATTTTGTATTATATTATGGTTTTTTTCCACTCTGAACTACTATTTTTTATGAACGTAAATAACTTCTTAATTTATAATTTTAGACCCCTTATTACTTAATACTTTTTTAAAGGGAATCTAATTTACTGTCAAAATAAATAAATAAATATAGGGTGTTCCATTAAGAAATATAAAGTTACACATTGTTGCGCTTAAACGGAGCACCCTGTATACAAATGCATACGGTACGTAGATAGACAATAATATATCATATAAATTATATTTGAAGAGTTTTTCTATCTCACTTAAAATAAAAGAGTTATAAAGAGAGGACAGACCGATGAATCACCCTGTATATATATATATATATATATATATATATATATATATATATATATAAATAAATATATATATATATATATATATATATATATATATATATATAAATATATATATATATATATATATATATATATATATATATATATGTATATACATATATATATATATATATATATATATATATATATTTATATATATATATATATATATATATATATATATATATATATATATGTATATGTATATGTATATGTATATATATATATATATATATATATATATATACATATATATATATATATATATATATATATATATATATATATATATATATATACATATATATATATATATATATATATATATATATATATATATACATATATATATATATATATATATATATATATATATATATATATATATATATATATATATATATATATATATCCTTGAAGCACTAACGAAGCACAAACGTTTGGTACTAATTTGGTCATTTGTGCTTCTAAAGTGGTTGCTGACCGTGAAGTTGGCAACCACTTTCAATTTGTTAATAACTAATGAACGCTTGGGGTTACTTGCTTTATTTATGTATATCCTTGAAGCACTATCGAAGCACAATCGTTTAACACTAATTTGGTCGTTTGTGCTTCTAAGGTGGTTGCTAAGCGTGAAGTTGGCAACCACTTTTAAATTGTTAATAACTAATGAACACTTGGGGTTGCTTGCTTTATTTATGTATATCCTTGAAGCACTATCCAAGCACAATCGTTTAACACTAATTTGGCTGTTTGTGCTTCTAAGGTGGTTGCTGACCGTGAAGTTGGCAACCACTTTTAATTTGTTAATAACTAATGAACGCTTGGGGTTGCTGGGTTTATTAATGTATATCCTTGAAGCACTAACGAAGCACAAACGTTCGACACTAATTTGGTCATTTGTGCTTCTAAGGTGGTTGCTGACCGTGAAGTTGGCAACCACTTTCAATTTGTTTATAACTAATAAACGCTTGGGGTTGCTTGCTTTATTTATGTATATCCTTGAAGCACAATCGCAGCACAATCGTTTAAAACTAATTTGGTCGTTTGTGCTTCTAAGGTGGTTGCTAAGTGTGAAGTTGGCAACCACTTTTAAATTGCTAATAACTAATGAATGCTTGGGGTTGCTGTATATTTTGTAAAAGCACAATTAAGCACTAACGAAGCACAAACGTTTGACACCAATTTGGTCGTTTGTGCTTCTCGGTGGTTGCCAACTTCACGGACCTCTTGTAGTCGCGTGCCTGAGCGTCTGGTCGCGAATCTGGGGAACCGAGTTCGATCCCGACCGACGCTAAATAGTTCGAATTTTAAATGGCACAAAATTGACCCCTGTGGTGATCTATCCACGAGGGCCCATGAGGTGACGCCTGGTAAACCCTCGCACGGTATAAATATGTCATCATCATTACTGGTATTTGCGTACAAAGCAGATTGGCACACCCAGCAATGAGTAATATGCCGTGATGATATATTTATTTATTTTATTATACTTAAAAATAATCAAATTTTGACGTTTCGAGCTGTCAAGTATGTCATACACGAAAAACTAATTCATAAGATTTATGTGTATAAAACAGGCTGGCGTCGCAGCGCCACCAAGTCTATTCTTATCTGAAATACAGTATAGATCTCTATCAGCAACTGAGAATAAAAATCCTATTGTCTTTGAATTCTCGTTTGAGTTGCCTCATACTCTTGAGTAACTGAGATTTGATTTCAATTGTCTTTGAATTCTCTTTAGAGTTACCTCATACTTTTGAACAACTGAGAATAAAATCCCATTGTCTTTGAATTTTCTTTTGAGTTGCCTCGTCTTCATGAGCAACTGAGAATTAAATTCTTAGTTTGTTTTAATTGCTTTGAGACACATTTAAGTTTCACTCTCCTTAGTATATGAAGAACCGACATCTGCACCTCGTCTTGTGAAAAAGCGAATCTCAAGTCTGTTTTGTTATTTTAGTTTGCTTTACTGTTTTGAACACTTATAGTCGTTTCGTTGGTTTCGCCTAATCCAAAATATTGTCATTAGTATCGCGCATTTATCGCAGTTTCACTCCTTACGCTTAGTCCGTATATTTCTTTGTATGTTTAAACAATTGAATTAGTAACAGATTTTACTGCAAACTCGTGTGGAAAGCAATTCCACTATATATTCACAGCATTTTGTAACTTTGTCCAATACTACTCTAATATTATAAACACTTACTAAACACATTAATATTGGAAAACGGAAGCCCATTTTCTATTTCAAACTCCATTAAAACAGTTACCTACCGTCGAACTACCCAAAACCAATCACACTTTAGTACATCGTATATATTTACTGGACACTCATAAAATCATACTGGAAAAAATGGCGAATAGAATATTTAAGTACACTCGAAACGCGCCAAACATGGCTAACATCCACTAAATCAATAAAAAGTAGACAGTTGGTCATAATCAAGGAAACAAGATTACCACCTTTAGAATAGCCATTAGGAGTTATAACCAAATTGTACTTTGAGAAGGACAAAATAGCTCGCGCTGCGTTGGTTAAGGGTGCGTTTCGATGATGCAGGGCATCTAAAGCCCAATAGGTGGTGCTAGTTGTAATACAAAATAATACACGAGAAAACAAAAATCACACAAAGATGTCAGCACATACAGTTCATAATATTAGTTGTATAATTGGTAGTAGATGGCAGTTTTCAGAAACAGCACTACCTACTAATTAGATATTTTGTTACACTGATGTAGGTTTAGACCTTCCGGCGAATGAATTCTTAGAATTTCTAATTTTTTACACTGTAGGTATTTTTAGGAAAGTGCTTCTTTCTGTGTTGGAAATTTTTATGCAGTGAAAATAAAAACTACTATAAATTTATAATTTATTAATGGAACATCTCATTTTTTTATTATTTATATGATTTATTTTAAATGGGGATAGTTTATGCAGCATGTCCTATTTGGAGAATTAGTAGACTTTTAGTTTACGTTGCTACCAATTTCTCGCAAACCAGAAATTTTGAATATTGAACTACTTCCGATAGTGGAGTTAATATGTACTATTTTATGTTTGTGTAGTTAAAATTGCTATCGCTGTTATTAGTATTTTTTTTATTTTTTCAATATTTACAAAAGCCATATGCGTAAATTGTACGTACGACATTTATACATACATATTTCAAAAATTATAAATAATAAATTATTCTAGAGGACGAGGGCTGTGTAGTTTTCATGTTAATTCATAATATAGATTATCACACTTTTCGTTAAACTTTTTATTTCCTTTTAACATTTATTTAAAGTTCAATTTTCTCAATTGATACGTTTCATATTTTACTGGAACAACAAATCGTCAATTTTGACATATGTCGAAAAATTATTAGATATACAAATTTAAATGACTATTTCACTTATAATTTATAAGCCAATCCAAATTCAGGATTCTACCCAGTTACCAAGTTTCATTTCGACAAAACACCGTCACATAAAATTTTGTCGCATCCTTTAAGCCAATAATTTTTTGATGTTTTAGAAACATATTGTTTACTTACCTGTCATAGTGTGTATATTTTCAGTGTTATCAGTTTCGATTAAAAACGAGTCAATTCAGACAGGAATCTACATAAAACGTTGACAAAGCAATCTTAAATACAACACCTCAAAACACAAAAAAATTAGAAGATTTTTGTCAAGAAAAAAATTCATAGTTGATTACCTGACTTTTATTTTGGAAATAGTCATCCGAGTACCATTCGTGGTTAAATTTTTTCCTGGAAAAATTTTCCGATTGCTTTACTCGAGCCTGTTGCCAATTTATCTTGTGACATTGATCAAAAATCACTCGTTTGACAAGTCGTGATTTTTTTGTCAATGACACTCAATAAATTGCTAGGCAACCGGTTCTCGTCACAATCTGAAAATTTTTCCGGCAAAAATTTACCACTTATGATATTATATATGACAAAATCTGATGTGGCCAGCAGATTACCTTCCTTCAGTTTGCTTCAGTTCTATGTAATTTGTACAAATTTCATACAGAAAGTACCTTACTAAATATTCTATTTCTTGTACATTACCTTCCTAGTATTTTATGCAAATTCCATACAAAAAATTTATAGCAAAAGATTCTATATTTCCAGGAAAATTATAAGACAAACACACTATGTCAATTTCACTGACACTGACATCTTTCAATCAGAATTTTCTTAATATAGTAGCTGTTTCCACAGCTATGGCTACTATATGAAATTTAATTTCTTTATTATTTTTTAACTCTATATCCATTTAATATTGATCAAAAATCACTCGTTTGACAAGTCGTGATTTTTTTGTCAATGACACTCAATAAATTGCTAGGCAACCGGTTCTCGTCACAATCTGAAAATTTTTCCGGCAAAAATTTACCACTTATGATATTATATATGACAAAATCTGATGTGGCCAGCAGATTACCTTCCTTCAGTTTGCTTCAGTTCTATGTAATTTGTACAAATTTCATACAGAAAGTACCTTACTAAATATTCTATTTCTTGTACATTACCTTCCTTGTATTTTATGCAAATTCCATACAAAAAATTTATAGCAAAAGATTCTATATTTCCAGGAAAATTATAAGACAAACACACTATGTCAATTTCACTGACACTGACATCTTTCAATCAGAATTTTCTTAATATAGTAGCTGTTTCCACAGCTATGGCTACTATATGAAATTTAATTTCTTTATTATTTTTTAACTCTATATCCATTTAATATTAAGTATAAAACGCAGTTAAATCGTATAGAGAATGAAATATTCTTTAATATTTATAATAACATTAAAAGTGAAAAAATTATATTTAAATAGTTTTTTCAAAAAAATGAGAGTACGTCCGGTTGTCCAGTTCTAACCAAAATCTAATCAGCTCTTCGCATGGATGTAACGAAGAGAAATACGGAAGAATTATAATTTTTAGAATTGTAGTACGGAAGTTATCGTAGACGAAAATTTTGTTACACACACATACACACACACACACACACAAACACACACACACACACACGTACGCACGCACGCACGCACGCACGCACGCACGCACGCACGCACGCACGCACGCACGCACACACGCACGCGCACTCGCACTCGCACACGCACCCGCGCACGCGCACGCGCACACGCACACGCACACGCACACGCACACGCCCACGCCCACGCCCACGCCCACGCCCACGCCCACGCCCACGCACACGCACACGCACACGCACACGCACACACTCACACTCACACTCACACTCACACTCACACTCACACTCACACTCACACTCACACTCACACTCACACTCACACGCACGCACGCACGTACGCACGCACGCACACACACACACACACGCACGCACGCACGCACGCACGCACGCACGCACACACACACACACGTACGCACGCACGCACGCACGCACGCACGCACGCATGCGCACTCGCACTCGCACACGCACCCGCGCACGCGCACGCGCACGCGCACACGCACACGCACACGCACACGCACACGCACACGCACACGCCCACGCCCACGCCCACGCCCACGCCCACGCACACGCACACGCACACGCACACACACACACACACACACACACACACACACAGACATCATCGTAAAAATAGTAAAATTGCATTCTAGGGACCCTAAAACGTGCTTATTCATCAAAAACACCACCAAATTTTTTGACCAAAGACAATACCTTCCTTATCTAAAGGTGACGGAAGGTAAAAATAGTGTTTGTAGAAAAATTATGTATGATGTATACGTGTTTGGACCACTCCTCTTCGCGTCGTGTTCCAAACTTCCTTCTCACAAAATAAAATGTCATTTGTAATACATATTATATCATAAATAAATATTTCTAATTGTCCAAATATAAAAAGAAAGATAATAATTATTATTAATTGATATAAAAAAAAACAACCTGAAGAAAAGGAAATCCAACACTCGATTATGGGTATCAGGGATATGGAGAAGAAGATATAAAATACTATTTTGTTAACTTTCTTTTCTTTACGGAACTACGAATTCTGTGCACATCTTGAATACAAACATATGTTAACCATCAACTGCAACGATTAAGACCTTTTAGAAAGAGATAGCACTATCTAGTACTGGTGTCACTGTGCTGGTATCTTAAAAATTTGGGATTTTTTACTTCTCATTTATCACAAGAGACGTAAAGATTTGTTCTACCAGATCAGGTTTTTAAAACTAAATGTTTGAAAAGCTTGAAATGTTTTATACGAATATAGATATTGCAATTTGCTAAACAATTTTTAAAAATCATAGCGTTTTGTATTAACATAACATAAACATCATTATTTCCAATTAAAATGCATATTAAAAAAAATATCGTTCAATAACATCTTTCAAATACACGATGTCATTATGTTTATTTCTGAGGAATAACGAAACGAGGCTAATTAAAATTATAATTGAATATTCTAAAATATAAACCTTGATTCCACAACCTGGAATATAAGTATACGATACAAATTAACCACGATAGTTTTTCATTATAATAACAATAAAACATTATTTTGTAATAATATAGTTATTTGATGATGAAAATAAATCAGCCCCTTTGAGACAGCTGATTTCGCCTCAAAAACAGTATTCAAAAAAAGAGTTCATAGTTTTGGTATTTGACCCAGGAATTGCCCTTCGCCTTTTACTTCAAATACATCAGGTACTCATAAAATCGTAAAGACTTGAAAACACATGTCGGGATGTAGAAATGCTTGAAACCCACAAAAAATGGAAATTTTGAAGCCTGGATATAACCAAGGTCACCTTTATGCAAGGGATGCTGACGCGTATGCAAAGACTTTTTTTAAAATAAATATATTTCACCAAGTGCCCACTCAACATGAAATTTTCCTCTTCTGCAACCAATTTAATGACAATACTCGAGTTTATTTTCAATTTCTAATATACAGTTTTCTATATAAGTAAATAAAGAAAAGTCCTGTTACTCCAATAATAAGTCTAAGGACGTTTTCTAGAAAAATAACTGCAGATAGATATTAGTGTACAAAGAAATAATGTAAATTATTAATTCTCATTCATTGAAAATTGTCGGCACCTGCTTATTGCGAATTTTACACAAATATGCTAAAACTGGTTGACCGAATGAAAGGGTATTAGCCTTTCAGCCTATTCATACATTTGAAAGTAAACTATTTATTGATGTCCGGGATTAAAGTAAGTATAACCATTATAACTGTAGGCTGGTTATTCGCTAGTTCAATTTTATTACATGTTATTTGTTGTATTCTAAACGCTTCTAGAAGATGCGATTTTAATCCCTCTTTATGGTTGTGTTTAATTTTGATATTTTACAAAATAATCATTCTTTGGAAATAAACATAATGACTTTGAATTTGAAAGATATTATTGAACGATATTATTTTAATTGAAAATAATGATATTTATTACGACACTACAGAGTAATAACAAATGACACCAAAACCCGAAAGAGAAACATGAGTAATTTAAAATTCAAAACCCACCCCCACTCCTTTGACCATTGAGGGACCAAATTCTTGAAGTACCATCTATTTTACGTTTGCTTACTTACACGAAATACTCCTAGTGAATAGTAGCTGAACTATTTTGGCAAATGTTGTGAGGGTTAACTGCGTACTTTTACAAGTATTTTTTATACCTATTTTCAAAAAAAGTATAAAAAGTATTTGAACAAATTGTACATATTTCAAAATGATAAATTATTATCTAGATACTGTATAATTTTTCTTATTATTGAATAATATACAATACCACTTTTCGTTAAAAGTTTTATTTCATTTTAAATATATTTTTAAGTAATCCTAATTAGGTCTTAGGGGAAAAAAATTCTTATCTTTGTATCTTGTCCCAATTTCTTGAAATTATGTAAAGAAAATGGTAAAATATTGGTATGCAACCCGCTTGATTCTATCGCACCCTTAAGACAGAAAACGGTGTAATAAAACGACCAGTTAATAAATTATGTCCGCTGCCACCTCAATAGATAACTCAATTGCCGCAATTTTAATTATTGTCGTTTTGTTATCATTTATTATTATTTAAAGTGTCAATTTTGCCACAAATGTAATTTTGACACAAATGTCACTTTGACATAAACGTCACTTTGACACAAATGTCAGATTGACGTAATGTCAATTGTTATAACATAACTGTCACTCAATTCGTCTGTCGAGTTGAACATTTGTTTTTCGTTCGTTTTTGTTCTTACATCCTTGTACATAGTAAAGGAAGTATTGTAGTCACGAAAAATTTAGGTTTTCTGATTTCAACGGAATTGTCCATTTTGAACATCCCTGCATCTTTTTCACTAATTTCGTCGTGACGTCTGCACGTATATGTGTATCTCGCATAACTCAAAAACGGTAAGCCGTAGAAAGTTGTAATTTTGTATTTAGGACTACTATAACATTTAGTTGTGCACCTCCTTTTTTCCTCATTACATAATTTCCAGAAATGGTACTTTACTTGAAGCCTATAATAGATTTTAATGAAAAACTATTTTAAAATATAATCCAAAACTTTTCAAATTTGATACATAAGACTTATACGTCAATGAGAATAACATAGTACATTTTGGTTAAATTAGGCTAATCGGAGTGACATATTTTCTAAAGTTGTTAACAGTTTTTCTTGAATAAAATGGTTATATTTTGAGTTTAAAAATAAATGCTTCCAATAAGAGTTTTAGAGATTTAAGCCTTTTGTATAAGCGAGATATGTAAATTTAAAAATTATATACTTTTTGTTTTTTGTAGTAAAGCTTGCTATGGATTCGGACAAAAACTAAAAAATAATGGTAATGTCAAATACGTGCAATTTTATAACTGAATCTATACTTCATGTTGATCTTGGATATAAGGAAGTCGTGTGGTGTCCATATCAGATTTTTCTTAACAATTGTTAGTTGCAGTGCATCTTTTTGCCAAATTCGGTCAACCTTACTAAAACTTCAATTTCCGTGCGCGCGGGAGCATGTTTAGTAGTTGTTAAGAGGAATTTCTAAAAAAAGGGATCAGAGCCACTGAGGCAAAAAAATTGGTATGTAAATTAAAGCGTAGCCTACGTTATTAATTCAAGGCCGGGAAACATCACAGCATCTGTCAAACAGAAAGTCTAGTTCCAAACTCGCCATTTTGGCGGGACTTATTCTCGCTGTCATTTTTGACGTATGTGTTTTATAATTTCATTTCATAAAGTTTTAACTTTCATTTAGCATTCGTTATATATATATATATATATATATATATATATATATATATATATATATATATATATATACATATATATATATATATATATATATATATATATATATATATATATATATACGGGTGTAAATGAAATAAGTGCATTAAATTTAACCAGTAATGTAACTCGACGAGAGCAACAATAGTTCTTAAATAACTTGTTTTTTCTAAGTCTTTTAGATTTTGAGTTAAAATTCTATAAAGATTTGCTGCATATTTCGTTACCCGCCTATGGAGAACAAAGAGAACAAATGGCGGCGCTGCCGTATTCAAGTGAGATACAAACAGCTCAAAAATTGTTGGTTATCGGTTACACTTACAGTCACAGTAATTAATAACCGAATCAAGGGAAATAACATTATTATTAATTAATACGTAATAGTACAATTTTTAAAATAAATAAATTTAAATTTTGGATAACAAAAGTATAAAGTTGTGTATTGATCCAGGCTTTCAATCAGCTGTGAATAGTGGAAGACAAGGAGAAACGAGGTAACGAGCAAAAGCATTGTTATTAGGTTATGTCATGATTATTTATCGTCGATAAATCATAATAGTTTAAATACGTTATTCAAAAAATGTAAGTACAAACTTTTGTCCATTTAAAAGAGGTACATGAGTACCAATAATTAGTCGTCCATTTATTGTTCCCCAAACATTTTTTAATGAAAATTTTTACAGCATTTTCGTCTGTCGAGATGTGTATTGTGCATAATAAATACACCTTCCCAAGTAAATTCAGTCTCATTAATGAACATTATGAGCCATTCCCAAAATTGAAGTCTGTTATGTGCTGAAAACAGAACTTTTTGCACATGTTATGGATAAAACTGTTGCTTTTTTAAAAATTGTCATATGTGATACTCCGTATTGTGATGTGAGAAAGATGTACAAGATTAACAAATGTGCGAATATTAAGAACAGAATGATTTGGTGATTATTTGGAAACGCTTCGTGTAAATGCGTTGGCAACTCCATGACACTGTCTTTATGTCAACCGTGATGTCAAGTAAAATGTACAGATACGAGTAAAAAAATAAATAAATAAACCATAGGTAACTAATTACAATGTCTGTGTACTCGCATTTTGACAGAATTTTACCTTATAAACAAGTTTATTATTAATGTCAAAATTTAATTGCAACAATTGACAGGAATGTCAATTGCTAAAACAAAATTTTCATAGCTATTGCTACTGCATTCAATTATCACAAAAATATTTGGAACGACTCGTCAATTCACGGGGTGGTAAAAATGCTAAAAAAATATGGGATTTCGAGAAAAAGTTATTAAGAAATATTGTTGCTCTCGCCGAGTTATATTACTGGTTAAATTTAATGCACTTATTTCATTTACACTTTGTATGTATATATATATATATATATATATATATATATATATATATATATATATATATAGTAAAAGCTATGGTTTTTACTAATTTTTGTTAATCTTTTTCATTTATTACTTAACTAGAATATATGGGCGATAATACATGCAATAATCTAATATATACAATTCACATTCCCTTTTGACCTGTTATCGGTGTCCTCTTCTACACGCGTCAGCGACGGACTGGCCCTCTACGAGGCGTTCCCCTAAGTGGGATAAAATACACATTGTCATTCCAATTTACAACAATTACCACAGGCGTGCATTATCATCTAATAAGATAGACAGAACGGGGGGCAGGAATAAGGTTGCTCCCAAGTCCCAGACTTGGGCAGGTGCCCCGCATATTAAATGCGGCCCAACACCTTGTGGTTTCCGATACCCCTATCCGCAAAAGTATACACCCAGTGCATTGACGAATTGCTGGAATACGGCTCTCGTGAATAATCATTTCTGAGCCACTAGCGGTACCGTAGCCACATACGCATGTCCCCAGACATGTTGAGCTCCCAGAGCTCTGACCTCCCAGAGGTCAATGGGTCCCACACGAGTGTAGGTCCCAGACCTATCATGATAAACCCCAGGTTTATCCTTAACGTCCCAGACGTTCTCGTGGATCTCAGCCTCTCATGTGCATGTCCCAGACATGTGAGTTCCCAGAACTCGACCTCCCAGAGGTCAATGGGTCCCAGACCCGTTATGGGAGTTTATCTTACGATCACACGTTTATAGGTCCCAGACCTATCATGATAAACCCCAGGTTTATCCTTAACGTCCCAGACGTTCTCGTGGATCTCAGCCTCTCATTTGGTGTCGTCACACCTCGAAGCATAAAGCTCCATGGACCCAGAGTTGTCCCAGACAACTCTTCGGATAATTAGGAAACTACTACGTTTGCGGCCACAAACAAATAATACGAATGTATACTTCACATATACCATGCATATTAAATACACAAGCAGTGTATAACATATCAATCAAGCATCTGGTGATCCACACCAAACTATACTTGTATAATAATTAGAATGACAGCGAGTTCTACCACTCACCTATAATTACTGCACGCAGCTAATCTTTTCTTTGTTGACACTATTCACAGTTTCACCCATATCTGTATAGGACTGCTAGCACACAACAACTAACTGCCCTGGCCATGCAAGGGTCGGGGGTTGTTATTGTGTTTAAGAATGTCAAGTGTTTTTGCATTAAGCCAGCGCTTCTAAACCAGTGGCGCCCAGTCGAAAAGTGAATCTTACAATAGTATTATTTTCTATGCCATATAAAAATGAAGCGTTATATAGTTTAGGCCCGGTATTTTCACTTCCGAATAAAGTTTCGAATAAGTATTCGTTAAATAAATTTATTCTATATATTTATCCAACGAATAATTCCATTGCGTCTTTTCACACATTTTACACAAACAAATAGCTATCTGTCGAATAACTTTAACGTTCGTGAATTGGTAGCCTTGCAGAGTGAATTTGAGTCAGTAGAGAAGGATGGAGTTTGGCGTAGCCACGTTAAGCAGACAAGGATGAAATGTGTCAATTACTTTTGAATCCGTAGTTGTCAAAATTTTGTTTGACATCTTTAATGTCAATGTGATCTATATTATGCATTTTTAACCCCGGGAGACTGTAATTTAACAAGTGTACCATCTAATTCAGCACTCATATGCGGTAAGCGGGATATGTATATTGTAAAATTGTTCTTGTACTTTTTGTATATTTGTTTCAGTTCAAAGTAAATGTTTGTCAATGTATTCAACAAAAGTATCCAAAATTCGAAAATATGTTGGCAGCGTCAAATGACAGGATGATTTACCTATTTACTGGTTGAGATCAAATGCGATCCCCAATATGTGATCCTAAATTGTTTTCATAATCGGAACCTGTCAAAAATTATTTCATTTATGTGGTTATGTTGATGTCTGATGGTGTGTGATCGATTTCTCACGTTATTTATTAATTCATAGTTGAAAATATCATCATAATATTTAATATATCCATTTTGTTAATAAATCTGCACTATGTGGAAATGTAATGAACTTACGAATAAACGGTTATTCGCTACCCAAGTACCGAATAATTTATCTCGCGAATAACAGATGTTATTCTTTCGAATAAATTTATTTGCAAATGAAAAGACGACAAAAATATTTATCCGAAGGATAAATTTATCTAAACCTTTATTCGCAAGTGAAAATACCGGCCCTTAATTAAGTACATAGACAGAGGTGGTTTAAATTAGCATTCAAAAAATTTTACTGTATGTTTGCTTCTTATAAAAAAAATTATACTTACAGCCATTCCATATTTTTATTTGTTGTATTCTTTATTCATTTATACAGGGACGTAACTACGGTGAGGCCCGGGTGGGCCACGGCCCACCTCACTAATGTGTTGGCCCACCTGCTGGCCCACTCAATTTTTTTTTTTTTTTGAGATTTTTATTTTATTTTATAAAATAGATAATAATTTTAGAACGTGTAGCAATAAATACAATTTGTGTGGATGTAAAACATACATATATAATAAACATTTGAAATTGTATGTGAGCCTAGTGCCTAAAAATAAGATGGATAGTATGTCTGTCCGTGGAGAAAAAATTTAATTTTTCAAGCAATCCAATTCTGTAGCAATGTTTCTATTTCTTAGCAATACTTCTATAGCAAGTAATCAATTATAATTTCCAACACGTTACATTTGTTTCTATTGACATTGATTAGAAACTTCAACAATGTTGTTAAGATATAACAACTTTCATACCGAATTGAGATGAATGTTGATTAATATGTAGCTAATTAATTTGGCGGATGATACCATAGGTACTGGCCCCTCCAGATTTTTGTACTATAGAATTGTAAGAAAAGTATCTGGACTAATAACAGATATAATACCAACTTTTTCTTATGAATTCACAGAACTGAAATTATTAACTTACGAGCCCCACGTTGTAATATTTCGTTTCACAAAAATTAAACTATGTTTAATTAGCGTTTACAATAAAATTTATGTGGAATATAGTAAATTGATTTATATCTAAAACCAAAATTTGGAAATCGATTACGACAATTCAATAAATATTGGTTTGATATTTTAAATTGTTGAATTATAGTATGTATTTATTTATATGGGAGCTACATTCTACACAATAATTCCGCGGACAGTTCTTTATTATTTCGAGTTTTAAAAATTGGAAAAGAACTCTGGAAAGCGATTCTGGATTTTGTAAGCATGGAATAATAATATTAATATGTCAAAAGTAAAGAAGATAATATTTGTAACGCACATTTAAAATTGGTTATAGTTTCGTTTTGCTAAGCGTTACACAAATTGATATGCTAGCAGCAGAATATCATTTACTTCCCAACACAATAAAATTGTACGAAAATTAATGTAAAACTGAAATAAAATGGCCCTACTATAGTCATTATCTATAGATTTTATAATTTGTTTATGAATTATATTTTCCGAAATTTTAAATTAGTAGTCATTGCTTTAACAATTCCAATTTTCAGTGCAATATCTATTTTCAAATTTTAGTTGTTATTAAAAATTATTACTTAGAAGTATTTTTAATTTTTGTTTAATTTTGTTTTACCGTTTCTATACTACTATCCATATATTATGGTAATAAGTAATTCAATTTTATTATAATACTGTTTTTATGATATAAGTATGGCCCACTCAGATTTTTAATTGGCCCACCTTTGGCCCACCCAGAAAATAATCTAGTTACGTTCCTGCATTTATATAGTATTAAAAACCGTATAACATTGGTTATAATCGCTAAATTGATATCAATATATTATTTTGACAGTCTAAAGAAGACATTTGAATGACAGCCGGAACAAGTCGCGCCATCATCAGCGGTTTTGGAACTAGAGTTTTTAGCCAATTTTTAAACAAAATTTGAGTTGTTCCCGACCTTGTATTAATAACGTAGGCTACGATTAAGGTTGCCTCGGTATTAATTCAATTTTCCTGTAAACAAAGTAAGGATGCAATAATTAAAAACTTACTTACTTACTTAATCCAGTGCCCTTGTACCTTTCGGTGTCAGGCTTGTAGAGTTGAGTTGTATTCCTCTGGTGTTGTTTTCCAAAATTTCTTCCATGTGCTTCTGTCTGCTGCGAGTTTTTTGATGTTATACCTCTGTCTTCTACCGCTTTTTGTACGTCCTGGTTCCATGTTTTAATAGGTCTTCCCCTTTTTCTTTTACCTGTCTCTCTAGCTTCGTATATTTGTTTCGTTGTACTTTCATCTCCCATCCTTTGTATATGTCCTAGCCATCTCAATTATCCCTTTTGTATAATTTGTGTTGCCGGTTTTATATTTAGTTGTTCTCTATATGTTGTGTTCCTTATTTTATCTAGTTTCGTTTTTCCTTGTATCTTTCTTAAGAATAACATTTCCATTCTTTGTATATTGCTTTTGATCTTTTCAGTCGTCGTCCAAGATTCGCATCCATATGTAAGGACCGGCGTTACTACTTTTTTAACTACTTGAACTTTTGCTTCTTTTGGTACTTCTTTTTTGCCTAGGAATTTATTTTTTGTTGCACTATAGAGTCTGGCCGTTGTGCTAACTCTTTCTCTTATCTCGTCGTCTAAATTTCCTTTATCATTTATAACTACTCCGAGGTATTTAAATGTTTTTACTTGTTCTAGTCTTTCTCCATCTACATATACGTTTGTTTCATTGTGGTCATTATTTATTGTCATTATTTTAGTTTTTTCTATATTTATCTTCATGTTTTTCCTCTGCAATTCATTATTTAATATATCCATGTTGTGTTGCATGTCTTTTTCCGTTGCTCCGAATACTACCATATCATCTGCGTAGCACAGCTCAGACAGTTCTACTTTGTTCATTTTCCAATATCCCATGGCTAATTTTTTGAACCTTTTTCTACAGTTTTTTATCACGTCGTCTAGTACTATTGAGAATAATATTGGACTAAGTGGACAGCCTTGTCTAAGTCCGGTTTCTGTTGTAAATTCTTCTGATGTTTCGTTTCTCATTGTTACATAATTCTGACATTTTTCGTACAGACTTTTTATTTGTTGGACAAGTACTAATTTTATTCCTCTTTTTCTTAAACTGTCCCACACGTCTTCCCTTTCTATTCGGTCAAAAGCTTTTTGTAAGTCTACGAAACATAAATGTATTTCTTTTCCTTTTAAATTGCTTTTTTCTACTGTTTGTCGCAGAGTGAAAATGTGGTCTTGGACTCCTCTTCCTGGTCTGAATCCGCATTGTGTGTCTTCTAGTGTTGTTTCTAATTGTGGTCGTATTTTGTTCTCTAGTATCTTGGCATATATTTTGCCACATATAATAACAAGAGTCGGTAGTGAACCAGCAATGTTCAATCGTATTTTTTGTCCGCTCTGCACCATGAACGGTCATTTGTATTATATTTCATATTTATTGCATTCTTAGTTTTAGTAACGTTGTACTATCATTGGAAATTAAAGACTTCGTCGTTCCTAAATCTTCGTCTATTTAATGGGGAATTAGCAATCTTTTTCAGCGCAATTATAATGCATAGTGTGTATAGTACGTAGTGTGTAGTATGTATAATGCAGTGTTATGCTTATCCCTACGTGGGCCATTTTGAGCTCAATTCTTGCTGTTCTGAAGTCATCAGAACCCGCCGACACGCCAAGTCGGCACAATCGTCGCAATCTACAAGAACCCTTTCTCTCCTCTTCACAACGTGGCCCAGCCACATTCAACACTTCCCGCCTTCAAGACTTGGTCGTCACTGATTGACCATTAACCACGTCAAAGACGCAATCGCGCGTTGTCTCCCGGAGCTTGATTTCTAATTTCCTATTTCTGCGGTGCGTTCAAATTACTCGATTCGGTGCACTCGAAACTGTCAGTGTCATTTCAGATATCTACGTAAAACACACAAAACATGATTTTTCTTCTCAAAATAAAACTACTTGTATATATTCAATTATGTACCTGATACTATGTTCAAAGGAAAAAGATCGTACGTACTATGCTCTGTAAATATAATTAAAATGACATTGACAGTTCTGAGTATCTACAGATATAGATAGAACAATAATTATTTATGCAAAAAGTGTGTAAAGTAGTAATTTTTTGGTCAAGTGCGATGTGCGATAAATTGCAGCACGAGACAAAAAAAACATTATTTTACACGTGTTGCATACATTTTTCCTACAACCGAAATTTTAGTGGTTTCTCATAATACTGAGTGTAAAGGCATCCAACATCTTCAAATACTGTTAGTGCTCTTTCTCGTAATCGTGTAAAAAATGTAACTTATACACTTCGAAGAATCTCAGATTGAAGTGGATTAGGCTTCTACAATAGTTGTACAAATTGTAGATTTAATATTAATTTTAAAAAATAAATTAGGTTATAAAAATGTTAATGTTCTTAAAAATTAAATTAGTATTCAATCTGTTAAAAAAATCGTTTCATTTGCAGTAGGTATCATTATTTCTTATTAAGTTTTATTACTTCCAGTAATTTTTATTTCCGTAATTATCTACTTAACAGGTAAATTAACCAAATTTTAATGTTGCCTAGCTTGAAAAGTGACTCTTTACAAACTTTAAAGAGTGCGTAAAAAGTACTTTTCACGAACGGTTGTAGAAAAAATATATTATATAATGAATAAATTTGGTGACAAAAATTATATATTTATGAGATTTGTTCATAAATAAAACAACGTGTTTACTGGTGATTACTGAGGTGATATTACATTTGCGACCTAGCGAATATACAAGACAAGTATTACAAATGGACACATTTTTCCTATTTCGCATTTACTTTTATTTCAAAATTATTATTGAATGTAATGTTAAAATATCAAGGTTTGCAACATTGACAATTTCAATAATCATTTGATATTTAATTTATTGACATTTTGACTACAGTTACTTACAAGTTAGTTTAGAATTCAAATTTAGTTTTATTATCTTATTAACCTACAAATAAATATATCTAATTTTAATTTAAAATAGTGCTTTACTGTTTGATGTAAACATTTTACTATCAAAAATCTAATTTCAGCAATATTCCATGAGTAATGACAGGTATTTGACACTTCGACTAAGTTATCAATTTCACAACTTAAAAGTCCCCAAAAAACATTTATGCAAAATTGGTCATTGGAACTCTGTTTTGACAAAATCAGTTGTACAAAATTCACTTTGTGTACGCGAAATAGGAAAATACCATAATACCACCTCATCAAGGGTATATTCGCTTATCAGAACATGGTAGGTAACTAAGTAAAATTCTTAAATGTCATTGGCTCAATAAATTATGAATTTATAATGACTAAAATCTGGATATACGAGTTTTAGCAAGAATCTACAACCTGCCTGTCTTAGTTAGAGGTTAATAGAAAGTTTTTTTTTAATCAAGAAGAGACCTATTTTTCTATTCAGTACGCGAAAAAATATTTTATTTAACTGAATTAAGCTTTTATGTTCTACTACTTTAATTATTGTACTATTTATTATAAATATAACAGTGAATTGTATACAAGCGAAAAGAAACACATGACTTTTGTAAACAAGTGCTTATTCCCAAATCATATATTAAAATCATTTATAAATTTATTTATAACTCGAAAGAGGAATAAGTATTGGTTTACACTTAAAAATGATTATTTTAATCTGAAAAGTTTATATATACAATGTACCTACGTGCGTACCTAAACAAATATGTTGATACAAAATTATGTTCAAAATAAATTATAAATAATGTTAATAGTTTTAGTCCGTTCAATGATATGTGTAGTAAAATATAAAAGTAGAATGGATTTATTTTAAATTAAAGAAAAATTATTGATAAAACAGTTTAATTAGCAATTAGTATAATTTATTATAAGAAATTTTCTGAGTTAAATTATTTATATATGAAACATTTTTCAAGTGTATACCAACCTGTAGGTATATCAAAGTAACTTGGGAATAAAATACTTTGCAAAACTAATAAAATATTAAGGCACCATTAACAGTTAATTAATGTGGAAAGACTGGAAGGTGTCATGAATTTTTAGTGATCGCCTTTAGTGTACCTATATAAAAGTATTCTTAAGAACAATCATTGTCATTATTAATATACTTTACAAATAAATTTGTTTCGATATGGCTAAAGAAACAGATAACAGTTGGGTTAGTATTGCAAATGATTATTAGCAAATAAGTCAATATTTATTTTGTATAATTAATAAATTTGTGAAGAAACCATTGCCGTTATTTAGATAATAACAAAAATTCACCTATAAGTTTGTCATATTTATGTGCAAATAGATTTTCCCATTACTCCTTTTTAAAATGTCTCCATATATTTTCAGCTAAAGCCCAAGAACCTGACTAAAAATATTGTAAAATGGATGAGTTATGGTGGATGCAATCCTTTTGAAAGAACGTTAAGAAAACAATTCATCGGTTACGTTTATATTATTATAAGTGCTCTTTTGGCTGTCCTCGTCGCATTGAATTTTGCATTTACTTCGCATGAAACTGTGAGCAGTTTTATGGAAGAATCTGTCATATTGATGGGATTAATACAGGTAAAAGATTCTTTTAATTGATTTTTTATATTTTTTAATTATTAGTTCATTATTTTCTAAAATTTCTTTATTCTTAAACTGAAACAATATTTTAGCCAGAAAAACGTTCAAAGCTTCCAAATCGTAGCTAAAATTTGGCTGTAATATTGCACGGGCATGTGTACCAATATTGGAAAAGAAATATTTATTATTATTAAATTTAATAAGAATGTAATATTTTAATCATTCGCCATTGTATTTTTTAACAATTTAAACGCTTGTTTTTATACTATTGGATAGCAAATTTCATGTACTTTTCAAATTTCAATAAATAATAGTATATAGGTGTTCCGTTTCAAAATATAAAGTTACATACTCGTGCCATTGCGTAAAAATGGAACAGCCTGTAGATATATAAACATTTAAATTTAAAATAAACTATGTTTGACATTTTTTCCCCATAATATTTTAAATAATAGACTTATTAAAAAAGAACAGACCGATGAATCACCCGGTATACAGAATCGTCTCGAGAACTTTAAAAGTACAATTTTTTTTATTCATTGCACTTTTACTCAATATTGTCATATTTAAGTGAAACTTTATTATTTTTCTTAAAAAAATCATTATGCGAGAATAGAAAAATATTATCGCAGATTACCTATACTACCGTAACCAGATGCGACACTCTCTGTTGGAACCTTTGCAGTTAGTGTATCCAGAAAATATTATTGGCGGCTATGTTTTTAATGAAATAATCTGCTAATTCAACAACTATGCACAGTGGCTTTGAGATGGTTAAGGCACGGAACCACAGAGACTCGAACTGAGGGAGCGAGTTCGAATCCGAATAGAGGAAGTTATTGTCTGAAAGTTTTTTTAGCTAAATATTATTTTATTTAAATATATATTAATATAAAAACAAAGAATTCAATTATAAAATATATTTTATGAAAATACATACAGAATAATTATTTGAAATCCAACCTAAATGTTTACAACGTAGAAATGGGCTTTAGGGTCCAGAAGAAATTTATTTAAACGAAGAAAGGGCCCTATTCTGTAACTCGGTGGTTAATTTTTAACCACTGGTTAAAATTTTATCCAATAGTTATTGATTTGACAACTAAAAATCCCTTTTTTTGTTATATGTCAACATACTTGATTGGTTAGAAAATTTAACATTAAATATTAACCTCTGAGATACAGAATAGGCCCTAAAGAATTGTAAAAAATTCATGGACCTCGCTGGGATTCGAACCCAGAGCCTCGCAATCACTAGTCGGGCGCTCTACCAATTGAGCCACGAGTTCCCGTTGAAGTCTATGAATCTTTCACAAGCCTTTTTACAAATCGTAACGATTACACTCTCACTTGTGAAAGATTCATAGACTTCAACGGGAACTCGTGGCTCAATTGGTAGAGCGCCCGACTAGCGATTGGGAGGCTCTAGGTTCGAATCCCAGCGAGGTCCATGAATTTTTCACAATTCTTTCTTCGTTTAAATATATTTCTCCTGGATCCTAAAGCCCATTTCTACGTTGTAAAGAAAAAACATATGTATAAAGTAAATTACGTTAGATACGCATTATAATTAAAACATAAAACTAAGAATAAGCCACTACCTTTGTTTTGAAGTTCCTATTTACAAATTTGAGTATATAAAATAATCGCATTCTGGAATATAATTTTATTAAATACTCATGCAGAAATTGATGACAAGGATGGGTAAATTCAATTTCTTTGATTTTCTTTACAATATTTTTAATCACATTAGATTGTATGGTCACAATTTCTGAATTTTCAAAAAACATTGTTCAAGGTTGTCATATAGGATATAAAAGAACTGCATGGCATAATTGAATTACTGAGTACCGAAAACGTCTTAATTATTCTCATACGCTTTAAAATGACTGAAAAAAGATGCCCTGCCCAAATATAAAAGTGCGTGAGCATAGTTATTGCATACATCACAGTTATAAAAACACAAACATATCCTTATTTCTTTATCGTGAATTATTGCACTATTTCACGGCACAGTGGCTTTTATATTTCATATTTGTGTTGAAAACGACAACGACACAATAAAAATACGCCATTTTATTAACGAAATATTCCACGCGCAAACAACCTGGGCGGTTCAGAATTCACCCCAACGAAACTCGGGAGTGTCGCATCTGTGTACCGTAGTATAGGTAATCTGTGATATACCATTGAATCTCTAGGCTCTATGTTTAGGGTATAAGCAAATAAAAAAATATGTTTTTATTTTATTTCTTTTATATATTATTTACAATGAAAAAGATAAATCTAATATTTTTATTTAATTTACTTGCATATTTTTTTAAATACTGACTACGATACTGAGAATATTGAAAACAAATAAAAATTACCAATATTTAACACAAACAATTAAATTTTTAAATAAGTTTAAAATAAACAATATACAAAAATGGAAAACAACAAAATAAAATAGGCATTTAATTGTTACTTGTTTAACTTTTTTTAAATTAATAAATGAACTAGTAACTTCAATATTTACACAGCCACCTAAAATATTTGAATAAATTTTATTTCTAATATATCTCAATTATATTATTTTTCTCGGTTTTTTTCAAATACCTTAGTAACAACTAATACATAGTGTCTTGTAAACCTGACTTTATAAAAAATATCTACATCTACCAACAAATAGTATATATAAAATAATAAAAACCTTTATATAAGCCATTTTTTTCTGTTATTTATAATAAAAAAGTTAAAGAGAGGGGGACGTCTTCTCAGACTCACCCTTTTTAATTATTAAGTAAATAATAACCACATATATGAAATTTGATGTGATTTAGCCTAGTTGTACATATAGTGCACTGACTTTACTTCATAATCTGACTATAGGATGCCGATCGCTACCTGTTAGTAAGGGTATTGTGGAAGTTCATAATTTTAGAAATACGAGAGTTCATTTTATTTTTGTTGCATGTTTTTACCTCTCGTTAAGAGAGGTATTGAATTCATTCTAAAAATCGCATATACAGATTTTAGTGAATAAGCGCGTTTTAAGGTCCCTAGAATCCGATTATAACATTTTTACGATGATGTCCGTGTGTGTGTGTGTGTGTATGTGAATGTGCGTGTGTGTGTGTGTGTGCGTGTGTGTGTGGGTGTGTGAATGTTGGATCCACGATTTCTCAAATACTATAAGACTTAAAACATTTTTAACTATGGATTCCTCAATCTAACAATAATAAGAAGTGTTGATTAAGTTTTGGTAACAATTGGACCACCGGAAGTAGTAGTTACAAAAAAAATTATCTAAATATTATTTATCGAAAATTTATGTAAATACTTATATTAAAAAACGTTAAATTCTTTATTTGATAAACATAAATTCATAAATATTCACAAATAATGTCATCATCATTACCGATATCTGCGAACAAAGCAGTTTGGCACACCCAGCAATGGGTAATATGCCGTGATGATATATTTATTTTATTTATTTATTTAAATTCATTATTATATCTTCTATATATTTAGAGATAAAGAAATGCATATAAAATAATTTGATGTAAAAATCTCAGATCGAACTACTTCAAATGTTTGTAATTGACACATAAATGTCATTGTCAAAAATATTTGTATGCCACTGTCAAAAATATATGTACATTATTAGGAAGATTACGAAAATAAAAAAAGTCAACAACGCAAAAGAATATACGTAAAAAGAACATAAAGAAGAAGAAAAGGAAAATAGAAAATGAAAATTTCAGGATATTGAATATAAAGAAAATGTATGTATTGTATATTAAAATATCCCATATATTTTAAAAATATATGTATATATATATATATGGAGTGTAATCGTTACTATCGATTAGTTAAGGAGATAAATTTTAGTGGGTATATCAGTGGGATGTTTTCTGGGCTTGAATTTGTTTAGTAGATTCTTTTAAAATCTGTCAAGCTTTCGTGTATTTGGATTGTACACTTCATCAGGACGGTTTTGTTGAAGTTATTTAAAAGTCATTGATTTACAAAAAAGTAGAAGAATTTTGAAAATACATTAAGGTTTACAATGTCATAAAGGTAAAAACTTATATTCATTTTGACAAAAAACACATGGTTTTTTTTAATTCGTCGCAATATATATATATATATATATATATATATATATATATATATATATATATATATATATATATATATTATTTTGTAGAGAGACGTGAATATGTATTTCTATTTAAAAACATTTTTTGTTTTATGCGTACAACCAGGTAAAATATCTAGCGAGAGGTTATGTGCTGGCCACATCAGATTTTTTGTTTTGTTTTGTATAATAAACTTGTACCCGTATAAAAATAATAAAATACGTCTCTCTGTATTTACCTGCTTAAATTAGCGATAATCTAGTGGTATTGTCATGCCATAAAGTGTACCTAAAAGTCAGTACGCTATATCTATAATTATGCTATAATAACAAACCTTCCTACTACCCACCCATATCCTACCCTACATATCATCTAAATCTGTCATAATAATAATTTTTCTTCGCTTGTCCTCCAATATAATTATTATGTAGTGTCACGTTAAGTCATACCCGTCGGTACTTTTTAAAGCTATGTAATCAAAAAACACCCGAAGTAATACCTCATTACAGCTCATTTATGTACTCATTCCGTTATTTGTACCCGTCGGATGCAGACGTTCAACAAATGGTTGTGAGTCGTGTTTTTAAATAAAGTGAAGTGATAATTATATTGTGAAAAAGAAGGCACTCTTTATCGTCGACTTACCGGTACGCTGCGTTAGATGTGGAATTATATAGATTGAAAAGAAAACTGTTTTTGAAGTTCTAGTAAGTACTACATACTTTGTTATGGCAAAGATCTTGTAGTCATGTTACTTAAATCCGATGAACGCGTGTTCATCCTTTTTTCTGCCACGTAACATTTGGATCTGGAAGTCAGGGGACTTACCTCCTTAGATCCGATGGACCTGTGTTCATTATGACGTATAATTACACTAATCTGAACTAGATGTTCAAGTGACTTCCCGCTACGTTCCTGATAAACATGTGTTTGTCCAATTTTTAGTAATTAAAGTAAGTACTTTATAATACCCTTCTATAGTCCAGGTTTAGTGTTGGCTAATTCCTATTACTAACAATGTTACGTTCAGTGTTACATTTATTATGTGAACATCAAACATTCCGTGATTCAGCTAGTTGGTCCCTTCCTAATTACTATTGTAATTGGCAGGCTCTTACGCAAAACAAAGTTATCTTAATCTGGGTAAACAGAAACGCTATACCTTTCAAAAATATTTTTTTCGAAATTCTATACCAAGAACAGTTGGAAACAGTCAACTTAAAACATGAACAGGCTGTTTTTGACTTACTATTTATAGGGTCTATATCTAAGTGTTAGGTACTCCAAATGCGTTCATATGAAGTTATTTTTTAACGAAAAAAAAAACCTAATGGAAAATTTAGCTTCCTTTTAATTTAATAAAACTAAATATGTTCATATAACAGCCTTTCTTTAAAATTAAAGGATTCTAAAATAGTATCTAAACTATTACTGATAACTGTTACCAATCACATATTTTTCAAACACGAATGTTTTTAACATTATTAGAAAGCAAATTTAGAAAATACCTTAGATTTAGTTTCAAAAATCAGAGATATAAAGTTTATTGTTTACCATCTAAGTTAAATACATATATTATACAAACTAAAAATGAGGAAAAACAAAACTAGAATTTAGTATTAATCTGCATCAACAGTAAAACTCATTGAATCAGTGTAATTCTTTTCTAGCACAGAAAAATGTTACTTCAATCCAACGCGAGAACAAAAGTTTCTGGAATTTGGAAAGAGGAAAATTTCTCTTAGCTCCACAACTATCAGCAAAACTTATTAGAAAAATGACCATTTCGAACTACCCCAAAAATCATCATAATCAGTGATGCAGCCATTTTTCACTTACTGTGTGTGACATATATAAACGAAAGGTTTAAACTTGAATTTTTTTCTAATGCCTCAACCTCTGGTTGGGGAGCTCTTACTCATGGATTTAATTAACACACTGGTAATGCAACATGCAGGAACGAAATTATCACATAAATTGTCCGGATTTTTTCAACAGCCTTTCATCACATAGCAACAACCATTGTTTTTAATCCATAAATTTAAAAATTGTTGCATTTTTGTAGTTTGGAACATATGAACATAGACATGTCATACATCGTTAGGAAGCAAAAAAATCTGGTGTGGCCAATACAATACCTCCCGCCATGTACCGCCCAAGTCACAAAAAAGATTAAGCTAATCT
Source organism: Harpalus rubripes (assembly GCA_963082715.1). Classification (NCBI taxonomy): domain Eukaryota; kingdom Metazoa; phylum Arthropoda; class Insecta; order Coleoptera; family Carabidae; genus Harpalus; species Harpalus rubripes. Next base: position 51,730,783 of record OY720448.1, read on the forward strand.
TTATTTTTGAGACCCAATGAGGTCTCATAGCGGCGTGCCTGAGTGTCAGGTCGTGAATCTGAAGAACCGGGTTCAATCCCGACCAACGCCAAACATTTCCAATTTTAAATAGCACAAAATTGACCCCTGTGATGTACTCTCTACACTAGCAATGAGTACCCATGAGGTAACGCCTGGTAAGCGCCGAGGTAAGCGCTCACACGGTGCAAATATTTTATCATTACCGATATCTGTGTACAAAGCAGATTGACACACCTAGCAATGGGTAATAAGCCCTAATGATATTTTTATTTATTTATTTACTTATTTTTGGATTAGCGAATTTTAGTCTAATTTTGGCAGTTTATAATATAGTCTAATCTAACCCAAGTAACTAATTACATTTTTAATAATAAAATGAAGATTAAATTTTAAACACCTTGATAAAATAAAATTCACTGATCCAAAAATGAGAATTATCTTAAACTTTTTGGCGAATCGTTAATTTTTGTTAATCTAAATACATACCTACATATTTACTTATGCTGGAAACTGTATTGATTTCCTTTCCTATTGTTCTATTTACATTTTTCTTTTTAAAACGTTACTATTATTAATTTGAAAGTGCCATTTCCGGTTATCCGATTTACATCAAAATCTAATAGGCTTTTTCCATTACAGAAAAAGTTCGAAATACAAGGTTTCAATATTTTCTGAATTATAGTATTTGTGTTAGAGTGGAGGATCCACACACACATACACACATCGTTAAAATGTTAAAATTGGATTCTAGGGAACTTAAAACGTGAACATTTAGCAAAATCTCGATGTGCGATTTTTAGCACGATCACTATACCTCCCTTACCAAGGGTAGCGGGAGGTAAAAATCTTTTCTCAATGGTGTAACTTTCCAATATAGCATCCATATAAAAATTAAAACTTTCACATTATAACTCGAAGACGAACAGTGTGAAAAAAAAGTTGATCATCGCCGGTCGAATAAATATAAAAAGTGCCTTAAAGATGTGCAAACCAAAATCCAGTATTTTTAAACACTTGGAAGTATTTGCAAAATAAAAAACAGCAAAATTTACATTTTCGCCTATATTTAGTGACCTTTGCCATTTTTGCAAATATCGAAACACCATTAACATGGTCTTCTACAGGGGCAACTTTTGTCTAATTTTTTCGATATTCCCATGTTGGAATATGTGAGATATCGGTATCGGTATAGTTACTAGTTGCTTCGGTAAAATGTTCCTAGTAGTTAAGTAGTTAGTGATACATAACCTGTAAAAACAACTATTAAACTGATCCTATAATCAGAGTATATTTAACTTTCATAACCTCCTGATGTTCAGTGTAACTAGTTAGTATTAAACTTGTTTAATAAACTTATATATTTGTACATGGTGTACCTATTCATTTATTCACTTCACAACATTGCAATTGGCGACGAGAGAAAAAAAACAAGTTGATACGGTATCGAGAGTAGACGTGGGCAGAACAGAAACGACGCAGTTAACCGTAATACATGCCTAACTACCAAGTAGCTGCACATGAGCAAACCATGAATTTGTGTGCGATGATCGGATCAATCACTGAATTTCGGGTCGGAGACGATTGAAATACCTACGAGGAACGCATGGAGCAGTACTTCGAGGCGAATTTTGTGCAAAACGACCGCATGATTTCCGTTCTTCTAACACTTATTGGCCAAGAAGCATACAAGATTCTGCGGGATTTGTGCGACCCAGATCTTCCCAAGACCAAAACGTACGTAGAATTAATTGAAATCCTAAGGAAGCAGTTTTCACCAAGAGTTTCCGTTTTCAAAGAGCGTATCGAGTTCTACGACATGAAGCAGAGGGAGACGGAGACTGTTATACAATAGTACGTGCGCATCAAGAACAAGGCTTTCAGCTGCAAATTCGGGGCGCAGCTGAACGACGTGCTGAAGGACCGATTCGTCACGGGGATGAGTCGAGGTCCAGTGTTGGACCGTATCTGTGAAGAGCTCCAACACTCTGGAGGCCATCGTCGAAGTAGCGCTGAAAAAAGAGGCGGCAATTTTATCATCATCGGCGGCCATTGCAGTTTACAAGTTGGACCGGAAATACGCAAATAGAAACAGCCAGAGGAAGGTCGGAAAAGCAGAGAATAGCCCAGCAGCGACACCTAGCGATGCCGGTAAAAAACTTGTAACCACTGTGGTAAAGGTAACCACAATTTTGTAAATGTAAATACAAGGACTATAAATGTAAGGTTTGTAAAAAGATAGGTCACTTAGCTATTGTGTGCTCCAATGTAAAAGGGCATGAGGGTAAAAACCACTATTTGAGTAAAGATTCCGGGCAAAATTCTGACAAGGGGTTAGATTATTTTGAAATGTACTCGTTGACTGGTGAACATGTATATTCGTTGACCGATGGCAACAATAATTCACCTATTTTCATTAAAGTCGAGATCGAAAATAAAACTGTACAGATGGAGGTTGATTCGGGCGCCGGTATCTCGGTTATTTCAGAAGAAATTTATAAGCGTTTGTTCAGCCACTGTAAATTGGCAGTATCAACAATACGACTGCGTACTTACGACGACAAGGTTATTGTACCGGTCGGGAAAATCTCGGTTAGAATGCAGTATGAAGATAAGCGTATTCATACGGATTTGATTGTGGTAAGGCACGGCAAACATCCATTGTTAGGACGGGACTTAATGAAATAATTTGAGTTTGGTTTAAATACTCAAGTTAACGAAGTCAAGTCATTGAAATCGGAAGAGGTAAATTTAGAAACTTTGATAGATGAATTCAAAGATGTGTTTTCAGATAAGCTAGGCACGTATAAGTTCGAAAAAAATGAACTAAAGGTGGCGGAAAATACGACACTAATTTTTTGCAAACCGCGATCCGTTCCATTTGCTTTTCGTAAACGAATTGAAGAGGAATTAGATAGGTTAGAAAAAAATTGCATAATTGGGAGCGTGGAAAATAGTGAGTGAGGCACTCCACCAGTTCCAGTTGTTAAGGAAAACAAGTTTAGATTGTGCGCGGACTATAAGATGACGGTAAACAAATCATTGGAAGATGTTAAGCACCCGTTGCCGCGAATTGATGAGCTTTTTGCTGCGTTGCAAGGTAGAGAATCGTTTTCAAAATTAGATTTGGCACACGCGTATAATCAACTTGAACTGGCAGATTCCACGGAAAAGTTGCTAGCTTGCAGCACGCATAAAGGTATATACATACCACAACCGATTGCCTTATGGAACTAATTCAGCATGTGCAATTTTCCAAAAAATCATGGAAAAAGTGTTGCAAGGGGTTCCTGGAACAAGAGTGTTCTTAGATGACATTATTATTACGGGGAAAACACGAGCGGAGCATTTAACGAATCTAAAGTTAGTTTTAAGCAAACTTAAAGCCGCGGGTTTTACAGTAAATTTGCAGAAATGTTCCTTCTTTCAATCGGAAGTTAAATATATCGGACATATAATCAACAAAAACGGATTACACAAAGATCCGGAAAAGGTTAGAGCCATTGTGTATTCACCTAGACCAAAAGATAGCTCGCAAGTTAAAGCTTTTGTGGGAATGATACATTATTATGGGAGATTTATTACTAACGTTTCGATGGTTTTAAAGCCATTGTATGATATTTCGGAACCAAACAAGGCGTTTTTATGGTCAAATAATTGTCAAAAAAGCTTTGAGCAAATAAAGAAACTCGTTGCATCTGATCAGTACCTGGTATATTTCGATACGGATAAAAAAGTTGTTCTTGCATGTGATGCTTCCCAAGTAGGTATTGGGGCAGTGCTGCTTCACGAGTTCGAAGATGGTACGGAAAGACCTATTTATTTCGCGTCGAAAACTTTGTCAGCAGCAGAGAAAAATTATTCGGTTATTCATAATGAAGCGTTAGATATTTTCTGGGCAGTGAAAATTTTATCAGTACCTGATGGGGAGGAAGTTTGTTATAGCCTCGGATCATAAACCGCTAGAGGTTTTGTTTGGCGAGCATAAAGGGATTCTACAAATGGCAGCCGACGGGTTATCGCGTTTACCAATTGGTGATAATCGAAGCGTAGATGACAGTTCGGATTATTTAAACTTCATTTCGGACGATAAAATGCCCATTGATATGACTAAATTGAAAACAGAGATTAGGAAAGACGTTAGTTTGAGCAAAGTTTTCATATTTTGCGAAAGTACATGGCCTGACAAAGTTGAAAACGATGAAATGAAATCTTTTCTGTAAGGAAAAACGAAATTTACATTGAAAAAGGGGTTTTGATTTGGGCTATAGAGTGATAGTACCGTTAAAACTTCGGAAACAATTACTTCAAGAAATCCATAGTACGCATATGGGTGTAGTAAAAATAAAATCTTTGGCCAGACAGTACATTTGGTGGCCGAGTTTGGACAAGGAGATAGAGCGTTTTGTCAAAGACTGCGACAGTTGTATGTCAAACTCGAGTCAACCGGTTAAAGCAGAATTGAGAATTTAGAGAAGAAAACCATCCGTTCGATAGAATACACGTAGACTATTTGGGGTCTATTAATAATAAAACGTATCTAATTGTACTCGATGCCTCTTCTAAATGGCCTGAAGTTTACTAAGTTAGCAAAATGGACTCTGAGACGACAATCGACAAATTACGGGATTGTTTTGCGCGTTTCGGATTGTCAAATTTAATCTTTTCAGATAACGGTAGACAATTCGTGTCGGCAGAATTTATAAATTTCTGCCAACTAAACGGTATTGAACGGCGAACTTCAGCTCCATTCCATCCTGCTACAAACGGAGCTACCGAAAACGCGGTTAAGACTTTTAAAACCAGTTTAAAAAAATGTTGATTGACTCAAAGAATAAAGACACAAATGTTTCGACATTAGTGAGTAGATATGTTTTTACGTACAGAAACACTCCACACTGTTATACAGGCGACACTCCGGCGAAGTTGTTACTCGGACGAAATCCGAAAACTAGACTCGACTTTTTGCGGAAACCGACAGTGGCGAAAATGCGTGAAAGACAGGTCGACTCATTTGCGGGAAGTAGGAACATTGTTTTTGACGTAGGAGAAATCGTTTATACGAAAGATTATGTGTGTCAGCAAAAACTCTGTGGACGAAAGCTATTGTGATCGCGAAGTTAGGAGATAGGAGTTATACATGCTCAACAGTAGACGATAAGGGATTGAGGTGGAAGCGGCGTACAGATCAGGTAATAAGCGTAGATCGATTCGAAGATGGTATTTCAGAAATAGAAGTAGGAGAAGAGAGTGCAGCAAATGTAAAAAATCCTGTTATACCAGATAGAGAGAGTTTTGCGGTACCAAACTTTGTAAATCCAGAGTTCACTGATACAGAACTCCCTAATCAAGTAAGCAATGATACAGCGAGTGATATACGCGAAAGTGCTAGTAATAATATAATAGTTGATAAGAGAATTAAGAATGAAAAGCAAAAAGCAACTATATCGCCAAAATCGGTAAAAAGATCATTGAGACCTAGAGAATTAATTAAGCCGCCTGAACGGTTAAATCTGTAAAATATCCATTTCTGTTAAAGGGGAGGGTTGTGAGATATCGGAATAGTTACTAGTTGCTTCGGTAAAATGTCCCTAGTAGTTAAGTAGTTAGTGATACACAACCTGTAAAAACAACTATTAAACTGATCCTATGTTCAGAGTATATTTAACCGCCATAACCTCCGGATGTTCAGTGTAACTAGTTAGTATGAAACTTGTGTTAATAAACTTATATATTTGTACATGGTGTACCTATTCATTTATTCACTTCACAACATTACAGAATAGTTACACTGGACACCTTATAATAGTTACAAAATTCGGGAAACTGCAAATTATCCTATATGCCAGAATTATTAACGCAAAATGTAAAAATTACGCCAGACTCTTTCTCAGTAGATGCCTTTACAAATAATTCCGCGTATTACTTTAACGTTTTTTTTTTGCATTTTTTCAATAATTAGCCAGAAATAATAATACTTGAAAAAGCGATCGGTATTTTAATAGTTGGTATACATTACTCCGAAGAAAATCACAGAAAATCAAAATTTTGTTGAAAAATAAATTCCATGCTCTTATAAATAAATAAGTAAATATATCATCACGGCTTATTACCCATTGCTGGGTGTGACAATCTGTTCGAGTAAATAATTTGAAGTGGCTGTCAAAAAAAGTGAAGAGAGGGGACGTTAGGAGTGAAACTAAGTAGATTCCTTCCAAAATAGCACCTACAACTCTCATACATTTATTACTGCAAGTACAAATAATCAAAGATATGTCAACATACAAACAACAACGTAAATTGTATTGTGGGTAGTACAAGTCAACAGTTTGGATGTGTGATGTTTGGTCCTTGTGCGTCCTCCTTCATTGACGAGGACGGCGTAGCCTTCTCATTTTCAAACCGCAGTCGCCACCTCATACCCCGTGGAAAGTGGACGCCAACTAGGCTGATGGTCGTCAAATTGACAGGCGGCGGCACATAATCGGCGGTCGGCACATGGGACATAGCGGTTATTAGAGCATCATGTGCCTCTGTATTAAACTACCAGTTAAATACTGTAATAGACCATATATTCAAATAGAAAGGAGTGTAAATCTGATTTGCACAAACTAATATTTCTTCGCATTTATCTTTGTAAATGACAGTAATTATCATAATATATCTTTTATAAACCACCGTAGCTAGAATTGGGAAAGTAAAGACCTGAGGAAAAGAATCTGGCCATCCACGCAGGAATGATAAAACTTTATGAAAGAAGAAATGGGTTTTGTCCGGATAGCCAGGAATGGATTCTGTCTGGATAGCCAGGACGACCACCCACGCAGGAATGTTAAAACTCTGTGGAAGAAGGGATGGGTTCTGTCCCGATAGCCAGGACGGCCACCCATGCAGGAATGATAAAATTCTGTGGAAGAAGAAATGGGTCTCAATAAAGGAATAACCAATCAAATACGTTGTAAAGAAATCGTCTCCATAATCGTCGTCAAACTCACCAAAAGCTCCTATAATTCCTCGCTTCTACGTCTAATATTCACAAATAATGAACATCTACAGTTCTGGGGATTCCAGCCACGAACAGGTGGCCTAGCCTTGAGTTCACCCTCTGTTGGGGTGCGTTCGGATACTAACCAGGTAGACTAGCCTTGAACTGATCTATGCCAATGTGTGCGAACACCTATAATATAAAATCAAACAATTAGGATAACAAATAATTTTAAAACAATTATGCAAATAAATATCTGCAAGAACAAAATAAAAATTTAGGAATAATAAAGTGGGGTCATTTCAAAACATATTTTGTTCGCAATCATTATAGTATTATGTCAATTCCCAACCTATCAGAGTTTGTGAAATATCCTAATACTAAACGATCAGATTCACTATCTATAGTTATATATATATTTGAATTCATCACGACGATCGCCATCCTTTGAACACCTCTACAGCCTGAATGGTGTGAGCGATTTTCGTGAAATTAGCACCAAGTTGTAGGAAATGATTGTCTCGAGTGCCCTCGTAATAACTCAAATATCTATAGGATGCATAGTTTTCGAATAAAAAATTATTAAAGATTGAAAATTGGGACAGAAACAATATTTTCACAGTAACGATCACAGTTTTCCTTGAAAATTTAAGACGATAAACGCTGTCATGTCATATGGTATGTCAATGTCAATGATTACAAATTATCGGTTTTCATCATACAAATGCAAAAAATTGCTTAAGTAATATGTAAAATTGAAGAAAAAATAATGAATTAAACGAGGTAGGTATATAAAATGATTTTAAGCCATGTTTTATGTTAATTTATTTTATTTTTTATTTTTAAAATAGAATTTTGGAAAATGTATAAGGAAACACGTCGAAAAGGATCAGAAAGGCAGAATTAATATCACAGTCGATCGAAGAGTTCATGTACAATATTACAAAGATAAACATTGTCATCCGTCATATTGGATGTACGTATAGTCTATCGTAAAACACCATCGGCGGAGCCCTAGGCTGAACTCGGCGAAGCCGAGTTTAGGCTAGTGTCGTTACTAAAAGCAATGACAATCTCTTGGGTTGAAAATACTAGATTTCACTTACATCTTTTGGGTTGAAAAAGTTTATGTAGAGTTTGCCTAGCAACATTGTCATAAATCCCTATAATAAAGTATATTAATAAAATTAAAGGTTATAATCCGTTGTTTTATTTTGAAAATTATTGATTTAACGAGAGGATGATTGTGAATAAAATAGCATACCTCGGTGGCAGTTTCATCACAGCCTTACGCTGTATCTCACCGCGAGGCTTCGCCTCTCGGCTGTAATAAAACATCTCTCACCTCGGATGTAATATACTATTGCGTTACAAGAACCACATTATCAAACTAGTTACCTTAATGGCTTTTACCAGTGTACATAGGGTTCAGACTTTATCATCAAAAAATCTAAATCTTGTAGTAATACAAGAATACAAGATAAAATAGAAATACGAATTAGTGAACAAATAAGAATATCAGGCCTTATTAGACAAAAATCTTTACTTGCTTTCCAATTTTTCCGCAAAAAAAACAGAATTGTACACTGCGTCAACTATTATTCTCTACATTCGTACCATATCTAAGTATCGTTTAAATGACCAAAGATATTTAATTCTAACATACTATAAACCGAATCATCCAGTATTTTCTCAAACTATTAGTAGATGGATAAAGCTAGTATTAAAAAAGAGCCGTATAGTTACTAAAAATTTTCCAGGTCACAGTATAAGACACGTTTCCACGTCTGTAGCAAATAGAACAGGTGTTAATATAGAGCTAATTAAAAACACGACAGGTTGAACACCGAATTCTAAATATTCAATAAACTTTTATAATAAACCTGTAATTACCTAATAGTCAACTTTTGCAAATAAGTATAGAGAATTAGTTTAAATTTGTGGGATTCATAATGGGCTATTGTTATTTATAGGCTATTGCAAATCGGATTAGTGCTGGTATGGGCTAAGTATATCATAATGTACCAAAACTGGTTTAAATACAAGACTATTCGGAACCACCTCGCACCTATTACTTTAAACAGCTATATAGTAATTATATCGGAGGACAAGCGAAGGAAAATTGTGAGATTAATCGACTTACCTGTAAGGAAGGTTGAATGTAATTTTCCGAGCTTGTCCTCCGAAATGAGTACCTAAATGAACTGTGTTGAGGTGTTACGTCGGGTGTTTTTTTTTATTACATAGCTTTCAAATGTACCAAAACATAAAGCGACACTAGAGAATAAGTATATCTGAGGACAAGCTCGGAAAATTACGATCAACCTGCCTTACAGGTAAGTCGGTTAGTCTTACAATTATGTATCTTAAATTAATTAATTTTTATAATATAATTTTTTAATAATAGTCCTGATGTTAAAGGCGAAAACTTGCCTCCACACAGCATTTTATGAAGCAAGCTTGCCGGTGATTCACATGTTGCTAGAAACATGTGTAACCGATTAAAATATGTAACCACTCGGAAATCTTGACTATAGCACTTTGTGGTTTTTTAAAGAAAATTTTGGCTTCCTTCACCTATTTCGCGAGAACGCTACGTTATACCGGAAAATAACGCTAATAGAAATTGTAGCGCTTTCAAAGAGCTATCAACACAGAGCTCAGCAGCGTATATGTGGCTATCATAAAACCGCCAACAAGAAAGTATCTAAAGAGACGCATAAGTACGCCAAGCTGCCTTGTCCAACTTTTAGGTTCCAGCTTTGTGTCTTTTTTCACAATAAAATTTATTAAATAAACTAACAAAACTTTATTTCCAGTACATAACATTTATAATAAATCAAATGCGGCAATAAAACATTTCAAAATTAACTTACAGACCATGTAATTACAAAAATAGACTAATAGACTAATAGAAAATCAGTTTTTGTTATGAAAAGCGTTGAAACAAGAAAAACAACAGTGAGGTTCATTTTTACAATCTGCAATAGGTGTTTACTTTCTTTACTAAGTTTTTTGAACTCTTATTCTTGACTTTTTTCTTATAACATCCTTTACAATATTTTCTTATTTTAACAGCCAATCCTTCTCTTTTCAGAAACTTAAGACCTGCAAGCTTTCGGTTTATTTACAATACCTGTGCGTTTCAACAGACTCAGTAGTATGTTTGCTTGATAGGATACAAAAACCCCGCGCTCATTTTCAAGACCAAATATTTCTCCTTTTTTCAGTTTTTTTTAGTAACTTCTGTAGGATTTTCTCTTCGGTTTTGTCGCAAAGTTCCCACGTAGTGGGTTTTCTTGTCAAGGAGAATATTTACTAGCTCTAAGCTTGTATATTAACTATCTCCCACAATAGTACGTCCAGAATTCAGCAGGTCTTTTGACAAATTGATCACGATATTTGTTGCAACCGAAGCACTGCCATCTCTTTCTTTGCCTTCATAAATTTTAATATTCCACGTGTAACCATTTTCACTGCATAATTTGAAAAGTTTCACGCCATACTTGTGTGTTTTGTTCGGAATGTATTGTTTCATAATAAGGCGACCTTGGAATGGGATGATGGTCTCGTCAATGCAAAATGTCTTTTTGTGACTATAAACCATCTGATAGTTTTTTATCAGACTGTCTAGCAAGGGTTTAATTTTGTGCAATCTGTCACCTTCGGGACAATTTTCATTGTTCTGAGAAATGCCACATCCGCAATAAGAATTGGAAACGATTTCGAGCCATGATTTTTTGGTATAACGCTGCTTCTGAAAAAATCATCTCTGCTCTAGTAATTTTCAAGACTGGGCATTTGCACTATGCCCATATAAACAATAATTCCAATAAACCGAAGCATCTCCTTACAATCTACAGGAAACCATCTATAGAGTCTAGACTCAGGTCCCGCTTCTTCTTGCCCAACCAATACCTGTATGGCGTACAGGTTAGTTTGAGACACCATTTCATCTATTATTGTATCATCCAAAAACAAGCGTAAACAGTTGTATGGGGTTAAGTCTTGCATTAGAGCTGCAGTAAAGTTAGGTGCTATTCCGGCTTTTTCTATGTAGTCGAACACTTGATGGTTTCTAACTGAGTTCATCCAAAGATGATTTGTTGTATTTGTTCTTAGGAAAGTTTCCGCAGGCATATTGCTTTCGTCAGATTCAATATCTAGGTTTTGGAGATCACCTAATTCTAGTTGTATGTTTTGATTTTGAGCATCTGATTGTGTGTTTTGTTCCGCAGACAGTGTTATTGACCTACTGGCATTACCATCTGCATGTGAATTTGTCGACAGAAGATTATCTACTTTTTGTTTTTTGTGTGATGGCTTTGATGTTTTATCATCTGAATAAAGTCCCAATACCTCCTCATCACTTGACGGCAAATACATTGAGTCAGCATCGGAATCAAACGAGCTAAAGTCTTCATCTTCACTGTCTGTGTAAATAATTGACAATAAGCTAAATAAATTGTTAGAAAGAATATATTTTACCTGATTCCATTTGTTCTAATGCCATTTTTAGTATTCTTCTAGATCGCTCATCCATTTTTAAAACGATTGTACCGGCAACAACCTATGCAACTATCAAAATGAAGAACTACTTTGATCAACTGATTGAGATGCGCAATAGATAGGTGACCGCTGTTGTGACCTCTCGGGCACTAGCTATCCCTAGCTGCCTCCCGTGCCCGAGCGGTCTTAAATGATTGATAGAGGTTTTTTCAAAATTCTTTCAAAAATCAGACCTCAATATTGCCTTTGATTATATTGATATACTTAATAACGCCATATGCCTCCAAAACTGCCAATGGCGTCAGGAGAAAGTTTTTAATTTTATACCGTGGCAGTCAACCTGTTAATTACAATAAATGTGAGATTATGACGTACACTGTAAAAAAGAATCCTGTACACTACCAGTGTCGTATGTGTAATAATATATTAGAACGCGTCACACAAGTTACTGATTTGGACATACTTCTTTGATAATAAATGCTGTTTTATTCCACAAGTCACTAGTATGCTTAAATCCTCGCATAGAAACCTTGGTTTCATTATTAGAAATACACGCTCATTTCACAACTAGCATACTTTAAAGACTTTATATTATTTCGTTAGATCCAAACTGGAATATATTGTTCACAAATATGGAGCCCAACTTACAATAAACATATAGATTCTATTGAAGTTTTACAAAGAAAATTTGTTAGGTATATTTACTTTAAACGACATCATGTTTACCCTACTAATGAATTTAATTACAATAACTGTCTAATCGAATTCGGAGTTCTGTCTTTGTGCGACCGTAGGAAAATGCAATCATGTTTATATCTATACAAATTGGTCAATAATTCGGTAGATAATTCGGCTATACTCTTTAAAATAAATCTTCTTGTTCCTCGATCTCGAACTAAATTGACATTTGCTTCCCGACTCCAAGGACAAACTACGAACTACGTTCACCTGTCAGATAGATGTGTATTATTTACAACAAATTTGTAAATGAATTATTAGAATTAGATATATTTTCTAACAGCATTTCTAGGTTCAAGAAAGTACTGTCTGCTATACTTCTTGCAAGAACTGATATATATATATATATATATATATATATATATATATATATATATATATATATATATATACATATATATATTCAACTTTTTCTTTATTTACTGTAAGGTGTCACTACTCGCGCGTCGCGCGACGAAATTTATGTACACTCAATGAAACAATTCCTCTGTAATTGAGATATTATCCTGTACAGTGAATTTACAATAAATACATAAATAACCAAACTCATTTTTTGCACTGCAGCATCAAAGACCTCTTCATTACAATTATTATTTAAAAAATATAAGCTTTGTATATCCAGTGGTTTGCGAACCACTGCGACTTTAATTTAAAAAATCGCTCAAATGAGGTATACAACCCGCAATATACAGTGCCTGCGGGACATTTCCGAGTGGCTACATCTCTTAATCGGAAGGGTTTGGTCCCAGTAACACATACACCAGACAATTTGTTCGAATTGATGTAATAAGGATCTCTCTCGCACAGAGCATTTCGGCATATCTACGCGCCCCTTTAGCAACTTCTGTGTCGGCGTCTGTTAGCAAAATATTCTACAAAAAACCTCAAAATACTCTGTTGAAGAGGAAAATGGATACATTATATGTAATCAGAACTCCTTTTTTATACTGCGGCAGCAAAGATCTTATCAGTAAACTTAATATATAAAAAAACTCTGTATATCCAAGGTTTGCGCATCTGCAATATACAGAGCCTGCGCGGCATTTCTAGGTAGCTACAACTCTTAATCGGTAGGGTATGAGCCCAGCAATATATGAACCAAACGGCTACTGGAGCTGACGTAACAATCTTCTTTCTCGCGCAGGGCGACTCTGCGCACCGAAGCGTCCGTTTTGAAACTTTCAAGTCGTCGGGCCTCTGATAAACACAGACTCGCCGCTGAGCCTTCTATGGATAGCTATTCGAATGCGTTTTAATTTTTATTAGGGTTATTCCGATATAATGTAGCGTTTTTGCGAAATCTTCCAAGGAAGCCAATATTTTCTCAAAAAAACAAAAAGTGCTCTGTTAACCAAACTTTTTTTTACTGTGGTATCAAAGACCATATCATTATAATTAATATGAAAATTAAATCTGCTATGTAGGTCCCATGTTTTACGCAGCACGCCATCTTTAAGAAAAAACCGCACCAATGAGGGATACAAGCCACGATAACTTGTGCCAGCGGGTATTTCCGAGTGGCTACATCTCTTAGTCGGTAAATGATATGTGAACCAAACGGCTTACTTGCATCACAAAATGTAGTGTAAACTCCTTTAACATCCGGACTATAGGATGTCCTAGATGGAGCTTACGCTATCGCTATTTTAAAAACTACTCAAATATTATTTTACGAAATTTGATATCCAGGGGTTTTCTCACAGTAGCTCTTCCGGTTTTATCGAAAGTAGATCCTAACTTTTTTATTTTATATGGAGGGCTATACTTTTTATTTTACCATTGAATTCAGCGGAAAATTTTACATACGGAATAATAAAAATATTTTACTCATTATCAACTACTTCAACGTGTAATTCAACTTCTTTTGATTATTTCTGTAAGAACGGCCACTGAAAAACAGTTTTATAAAGACCGCTTTTGTTTATACTAATATAAATTAATAATTGACAATTTTTTGAAAATGTAACTTCTACGTCAACGTCAATTTATAGTTCGAAAAGTTATAAACTCAGGTTTTTTTAATGGAATATTTTTTTTATTATTTAAATGAATTCTTTGTTAAAAAATAGGGGTAGGTTGTATAGCATGACCTAAATTGTATGTGTTAGTATTAGTTTAGTTGGTTATTAATATTTTGTTTTAGATTTATTTTCTATTTTTGTTCACTTCGTATTTTGCACATAATATGATAGTAATTCATAAAAATTTATTAAAATTAAATAATAAATAGGTAGATACTGTTCAAACACAGTGCAAAAAGGAAGTTGCGCCCTACTGAGTTCGACTCTCAAAAAATAATTCGGAGGTGTTGGATTATTGTGATATTTGTAGATTTAATAATAATAATAATAATAATAATAATAATAATAATAATAGCTTTTTTATTTCTCAACTACTTACATAATAAATTTTAGTAAATTTTATATGTATAATTGATTAAATATCGATTCTGAAGATTAGTAAATAATAATAATAATAATAATAATAATAATAATAATAATAATAAGTATTTCAGTATTTGGTAATGTCATCCACTTCTGGACATAGGCCTCCTCCAAATCTCTCCAAATTTCCTTTTTTCTCGCTTTCCTGCTCCACTATGTCCCCGCTACTTCCCTTATGTCGTTTTCCTATCTCATATTTGGTCATTCTCTTTTCTTTTGTAATTTAATGGTGTCCGTTAGAGTTTTAGCCCATCAGTTTCCTGCCAATGTTGATACGTGACCTGCCCATTTCTATTTTTGTCGTTTTGAGAAGATTAATGCATCCGTTACTATTGTACTTTTTCTTATATCTTCATTTTTTCTTTGTCTATTAGTTTTATGTTCAGCATGCTTCGTTTCATCTTTCTCTGCGTCGTTTATATCTTCTGGTTTTGTCGCGAAGTCTGGTTTGGCATCCGTATGTGAGACATGGTAATACGCAGGAGTCAAAAACCTTTTTGATTTTTATGTTTAGATTACTCTTGAGTACCGTCTTTAAACTCCAAAATTTATTCCATGCTGTCGTTATTCTTCGTTGAATTTCTTTTTCAGTTTTATCCTTAAATGATATCAGTTGCCCACTTTCATATTCAATTATTTGCCCATTTGCTGAAATTGGCCTTTTTGTTCCATTTGACAGCAGTTTGGTTTTGCTTACGTTTATCTCTAGGCCGGCTTTTTTACTTTCCATTATAAGTTGTGTTAAAATAATAATAATTTCTTCAGATGTGTGCGCAAGAAGGACAATATCGTCTGCAAATTTAATATGACTAAGTTTTGATCAATTTATGCTAATACCTTTTTCATCCCCGTCCACTTTTCTGAATATGTACTCTAAGACGCAGCTGAAGAGGTAGAGTGACGCTGGGCAGTAGGTTTGGCGTGTGCGTGGCCTATACTCGAAAACTAGATTCTGAATCCTGCTTGTTCTAGCGATATGTTTTCATTTATTTTTGTGCAACCGGACGCGAAATTGAATTTCGCAACCGTTGTTATGGTAACGGCCGCAAATTACATTTCGCGGCCGTTGTCATGGTAGCGGCCGCGAAATTAGGTAAACAATCACTTTGACACTTGAGAATTGCATGGTTTTGTTTATCAAATGTCAATCTCATAGCCACCTTGAAAGCTAACTTTCTATTTACAATGAAACTGTTTAAAATTAATAAAATTTGTAATTACATATTTTTTACGGTTGCACAAAAAATATTGTGTACCCCTTGTCCGCGAAATCCTTCAGCGCCCTCGAGATTGTCTTGCCTCGGCCGCAAGCGGCCTCGGCGACAATTTTTCTCTCGGTACGCTAAAGAGTGATTTCGCGGCCTTGATATACAAATAACTATATTGGTATCATTCTTTTTACTATAATTTTTATAAATATTTTATATAAGCTAGATATCAGACTTATTGGTCGATAGTTCCTAATATCTTCTTAACTGCCTTTCTTATATAGTAAAACAATTGAAGCTTGTCTCCATTGATGGGGTGTGCTACCTGTTTTAATATTTTGTTAAAAAGTAATTTTAATAATGAAAGTAGATCGTCTCTAGCTGTACGTAATAGTTCATAAGTAATACCGTCTGTACCCGGGCTTTTATTGTGTTTTGCGTCACAGATAGATTTGATTATTTCGTCAGCCGTTATTTCTGATATGTTTTTACTATCTATGAATGAAGGATAATAAAGGCCTTTAAGTTCCGTATTGTTATTAATATTATTTTCTTTTATTCAGACGTTTCGGTCAGTATTTGACCATCTTCAGTGCAAATTTTACATTTTAAATTACATTGTTAGATTGAGTGTTGTAATAACAATATATGTGAAATCATCTTAGATAACAGAATACACGAAAATATCATGTTTTGTAAAGTACAGTTTATGAAATATAAATGAAGAAAATCCAAAATTTATTGAGAAAAATCAACTTGAAAGCGATGTAAAAAACATTTTGAATAACTTAACCTCGCTCAACCTGAGCGTGGGCTGGTCGAACGGAACACTGAATGGCTATTCAGTGTTCCGTTCGACCAGCCCACGCACTGAAGATGGTCAAATACTGACCGAAACGTCTGAATAAAAGAAAATAATATTAATAACAATACGGAACTTAAAGGCCTTTATTATCCTTCATTCAACTATAATTTAGTTCCCAACATTAACTACATCAATTTTTACTATCTACTTCTTTAATTTCCGCTGTAGACCCATTTCTTTGTGAGTTGTCTCTAATACATTGTATTTGTAAACATTCAAATAGTTTTTGTAGAATCCGGTGGCTATATTTACCATTTCGTTTCTATTTCTATGTGATTTCCCATTTTTAAGCTTAGCATCCAGTTTTTTCCTTGGGACGTTTCTTTATTGAGTTTCCTTATTGAGCCAGATTCTTTAATTATTTTTTCAGCTGTTTTTATATTTGCTTCGGCTAATGGCTTCTTTGACTGTTTTACTAATTTTGGCGAATTCTACTTTTTCTGAGACTTTTATATTTTATTATTCTAATGTTTTCTCGTTGCTTAAAAAGGTTTTTAGTATTTTTCGAGAGTTTATTTCCATATTTTTTCTCGGCTTGACTACTTATGGGGTTAGTTAATAAATGTTCTACTTTGTCGTATATGTCTTCTATTTCAGCATCACTATTTCGAATGGTCCCAATGACAGTTACAAATTTTCTCTTCGTACTTTTTTTTCATATTTGAAAATTTGTTTTTCCTATTACGACGTTTGTTTATTTTTATTGTTGTTCTTAACATTCTGTGGTCTAACTCAAGTTCGAATTTGTTTAATATTTCAAACTTTTGTACGTTATCAATATTTTTTGTGAGCATATAATCCAGTTCGAATTTTGCGCCCGATGGTGAAATATATGTCCAGTTTTTGGTGATTTTAATGTATGAGAAGGAATTAGTTATTTCGAAGTGATGTTGGGAAGCAAAATGTATTAACATACTCCAATTACCTCTTTCATTTCTCTCACCTTGTTGAACTTTTCCGATTCGCGCATTAAAATCTCCAGTTACTAGCAGTTTATTTTGTGATTTCCAAGTTTCGTCTATTCTTCCGGACAGAGAATCATAAAATGACTAGTCGCATAAAAAATATAAAATAAAAACAAGGTGTCAGTGACATAAAGAAATTAAAAATGAATAAGTTAATATACATAAACGTGTATTATTCAAGAGACTAGTAACAGTGTTTTGGGCCCAGGAATCACTAGAGGAAGAATAGAATAAGAGTCAATATAAAGAAGAAAAAAAGGATAGAAAATGGGCAATGCAAGTGATTTATCTAACATTGTATTGCTAAAAGACAGCGAATCGTTCCAAATGTGGAAATTTAAAATGGCAATTATATTTAAAGCAAACGATTTTATGAATATTGTAAAAGAAAAGTATTTTATAGTGCAGGCGCCAAGAAACATTCCGTTTGAAAAAACCGGTGGATTCATTCTGATTGATGATTTAAGTTCAGAAAGACCTAAAGAATGAAATTTTGAATGTTGCCGGACAAACTCACGTGTAGGATATATAATAACAATTTTAGTGACACCTTACAATAAAAATTGAAAAAGTTAAGAAACTATTATTAAATTTAAATTATAAATTATCGGTTCTTTCAAGTATAGCAGGCAGTACGTTCTTGAACCTAGAAATAAATAAATGTTTATAACTGTGTAAAGAATACCTTATATTTGTGTACTGTGCGTGTGTGTGTGCGTGCGTGCGTGTGTGCGTGCGTGCGTGTGCGTGTGCGCGTGTGCGTATGCAATTAGTAAAGCAGTCAAATAAACCAGTAACCTGCACAATAGCAATGATGCACTCAGATGCGTGGAAAATAAATATACATGCTGTAATAGCTAAATACAGGTTGAAATAAATATAAAAATTATATATGTATGTTAGTGTGATAAATACCACATTCAAAATGCTCTAGAAAATTAAATAACATACAAGCGTAGCGCATATATAAAGAAAAATGCACTATACACTTTAGCGTAAAGAAAGTTGAAAAAAGTAAACTGCAGCAATAATTAAGAATTATTGTGCTAGTTAGAAAAGTAGAATGCGAACAAAATGCGTGTGAATTCTTCAAACGATATATTGCGAATGAAACACGTGTATATTAAAAAGAAGAAAAATGAAGAAAAACGTGACGTAGTTGCGCGTGTTGTGCGCGTTACACTAATGCTGGATATTATCGCCAGATTCCATGAGATCCGAACAGGTGCTAAACATAATTTTAAAATTAAATGTAATAACTAATAAATGAAATTTGCATAATATTTTCCATTTTACTAAAAAAAATTCAACAAAGAATTCATTTAAATAATAAATAATGGGGTGTTCCATTTAAAAAACATTTCTTTTGAACCTTCACATTGCCGATTTTTTATTTATATTAGCATAAACAAAAGCTTTCTTTATAAAATTGTTTCTACAGTTTTAAGAATAGTAAAGTTTTTTTATTGTGTCAAGTAAAATTTTCCGCTGAATTCAATGGTAAAATAAAAAATATAGCATTCTATTTAAAATAAGAAAGTTAGGGTCTACTTCCGGTTAAACCGGAAGTGCTTCTGCTTTGAGAATATTTTAGTTGAAATGGGAATGTCGGAGAATCCCTAGATACTAAATTTTGTAATATAATATTGAATAGTTTTTAAAATAACGACAGCGTAAACTCATCCTGGGACACTTGTATAATCCTTTATAATATAATAGTAACAATTTTCTTACAAATAAATGAAGAAATGAAATCTCAGTCAGTTTGACATTAACAGGCAAATGGCGGCGATCTTGATCCATGACCGTACCTTGGGTCAAGATAAGGCTCAGCCCCATTTTTAGTTTTAAAAATTTGTAATAGTATTTCATTTTCAAACAAAACGTAACGCTTTTGCGATTCAAAAAATTTGTTAATAACTGAGGTGATGAAATCTTTGTTTTTGATATGTATTACAGTATCATTTAGTGAAATGCGTCGGTAACTCCCCTCCCAACACTAAATTATTTCTCAGCCCTATCTTGAAAATTCCTCCGGGCGCCCTTGATGGGCGCAATAAACATCGCATTTATTTTCAGATTCTAGCTAAACAGTTAACGCCAATTAGGAAATCGAAATTCTTAGCTGATATGTATGATTCAGTATGGAATGACTTCTGGGCAGTGGAAAGTGCTGATCAAAAGTTCCAAACAAAATTTTTCACTATCTACAGAACAGCTAAATACATTGGAAAGATCTACACCGCGATCATTATGTTAGCTGCTTTTTTGTTCATTATTCAACAAGGAATAAAAACTGATAAAACTTTGGTGATGGAGATATGGATTCCGAATAAGGAAATTCTAAAAACAAGTCCTTATTATGAAATTATGTTCAGTTTCCAAGCGGTTTACTTTGTGACAAGTTGTTGGTTTTTTATCGTTCCACTAGACACATTATTCATCTTGTTTATATGTTTTGTGTCTGTGCAACAACAAATGATTCGAGCCAAAATTCTTACAATTAAACGTGAGAAATTAAAAATGGTTAATTGGGAGATTATTCAAAGATGTGTGTTCCATCAGAATATTTTATTTAGGTATGTATTTGTTTTATTATGACTTTATTTAAGAAAGATTTTTTACAAATGTTCCACGAAAGAATGTGTATACTTAACCACATACGCTGTTAGTATTTACTCTTAATCAAGGATCAAGGGCGATTAAGCTATGCCTACAATAACAAATTCACTTCCATACCAATGTATATTTCAGTGATTACCATTAGTTAGGCTTAAGGTGAAACCTGATAGTTGGATGCAGTGCTGGTTGCAGCGATTAGGGCAACTTTAAATCGAAATATTTTTTTAATCTTAAAATATTTTTAGTAAACTAAACTTAAATAAATTGTAAAATTATCAATATTATTAAAATTTTTCAAAATTTACTATAAAAATTTGTAGTTAACAAAATCCTGAATTACACAACTTTGTCCCAATAACTTAATAACCCTAAACTATTGAAATTTAAGGCCCAGTCACAGTTACGAAAATTAAAATAAATTATACATAAAAATGAAAATAACGATATAAACGATAGATTCTTTTGAAAGTGTTCACAGCTGTCGAAAATAAAAATAGATATAGGACATAAACACAATTATTTTCAAATGTTATATATTTCGCATAAGCATAAGCACGTGCATAACCAACAAACGTCACTTGTTCTGTCAATACATGGTCTGGTAAAAAGATTTAAATTTAAATATAATTAAAAAATAAGAAGGACCCCATGTATGATTGCGCAGAGTGCGTTAAAAGGTATAAAGTGAATATACTAAATGACAGCTGACGTTATTTTAAGTTTTATTTTCGAAGCTGTGATCACCATGAAGTCTTATTTATAATTTTATTTATTTTATTCGTAGCTGTGAATGAGGGCCAAAAATACTCATGTAACTGTAACTTAGTAACGAACCATTTTAGGGCATAAGTTTTGTAAAGTTTTTTCTTATTTTAAGTCGTAGAAGCCGCCTGTGTATAGTAAACCCAACATTTTTGTTACGCCCTTTATTATCAGCATCCAGTTAAATTTACTTCCATAGTACATTTACTAACATGGACAATTTTAAATCATTTTTCATGTTCTTATGATATTTCCAACTTTTTAATGCTAACACAACTCGTCATTTAAAACCCCCAACAATCTGCAAAACACTCATTTCCCATATTTAAAAAACACTAAGTATAAGTATTTTATACAAGAAAAATATATAAAAATCTGATGTGGCCAGCACATTACCTTCCGTCAGTTATATGAGGTATTTACAAAAATTGTACCGGTAAACTGTTACCAGTAAATAGCTGTTTATCAGGTTATAGCTACCAGAATCGTTATTTTAAGAACGCGAGTAGTAAACAGGGTAGATCCATAACCTATGAAAAATTGAAAATTTTAAGCAGGTTAGAAATTTGACGTAGTTAACAAACTGAGCAGAGTCCTACTTTGAACACATTTCCACTTTTACCGCGCACGCTTCGCTTTGCATTACTACCTTTTTTTGAGATTAGATTCTTCATGAATCCGGTAGTGTTTTCGAACACAGTCGGTAGATGCGGTATCTACCGGTAGAATTTTCGTAAATGCGTATGTATTTTCTATAAAATCCATACAGAAAGTTCCTTGCAAAGGATTCTAAATTTCTTGTATATATACATTACCTTTCGACAGTAGTATGTATTTTATACAAATTTCATACAGAAAATTTCGCGCAAAAGATCCTGACACAAATATACTAAGAATATGTCATTGCAATTGACACTGACATCTTTCAATCAGAATTTTCTTAATATAGTAGCTGTTTCTAGCATAGATGGCTAATTTATGAAATTTAATTTCTTTATAAACTTATAACTCTATATCCATTTAATATGAAGTATAAAATGCAGTCAAATCGTATAGAGAATACAATGTTCTTTCATATTTATAATAACATTAAATGTGAAAAAATGATATTTAACATCGTTTTTTCAAGAAAAACTGTTAAAATCTGCAAATAAGGGTACTTCCGGTTGACCAATTATAACCAAAATCTAATCAGCTCTTCCTATGGATGCAACGAAGAGGAATACGAAAGAATTATAATTTTTGGAGTTGTAGTATTAGAGTTATCGTAGACGAAAATTTTGTTACACACACACATCCACACACACACACACACACACACACATACAGACATCATCGTAAAAATAGTAAAATCGTATTCTAGGGACCCTAAAACGTGCTTATTCATCAAAAACTCACCACCGAATTTTTTGACCAAAGACAATACCTTCCTTACCTAAAGGTGACGGAAGGTAAAAACAATCAGTACCTAACAAAAAAAATTGCACGTATAGTTTAAATTCAACTTATATTAATCCAATTTAACATGTGGAGTGAAATTTTGTTTATAACATCTTCAAATAATTAAAAATTAGAGTCATTGAAAAAAGAGAACATGTTGAATGTATATCACAAAAGACAAAGAACAAAAGAATAGCGTTAAAAAAGAGAACGTGTTCTCTTTAAAAAAGAGCTATTTGCAACCCTTGTTAGGGTGAATAAAGTCTTAAGTAAATGCTACCAGTGATATTTTTAACCAGTTTTAAGCAAAAATACTCTATATAAATAAATTGACTTTAATATTACTTAATATTATCTCAAATGTTTTCATAGCCTGCCTGATATCATGACTTAACAGCTTAATTATTCATAATTTTCTCTTAGATTTTTGTAATTCATTTCTTCAATAAAAAATCACTTCAGTCATATTATTGTATTCGTAATTTCACGTAAATTCCAAATATATAAAAAATGTATAGGTATATAGGTGTCCCATTTAAAGTAAAAACGTTATATATTGTATTTTGAGAACCACTGGTTTTAAAAATAATTTGTTTCACTCATTTTAATAGTCGTCTAAAATAGAAATTGTTTGCTAATTTAACCAACATTTCTATTTTACAACGTTAACACCATCTAATAATAATAAAATTAATAATAAATACATAACACTACCGTACGATAAAGCTTCCAAAAGTTAAAAAAAAATCAAAATTTAACCGTATTTTAAAAATCAAATAATACCATTAAACTGTTATTATGTAATCCTAAAGATAAAATAGATACTAACAAAAAATCCGGTATTTATAAATTAGTTGTAATGATTGTAATAAAGTTTACACCGGGCGAACTATAAGACAAATTGACACTCGGTTTAAAGAACATTTTTATAATCTAAAAAACGGCAATCACGAAAAATCTAGCGCAGCTCAATATATGTTCAATAATTATCACAAAATTAACAATTCTAATATTAAACTTTTAAAACAAATTAATAATGATAGATATTTAGATGCATACGACAGTTTAATAATAAATAAATATAACTTTTCGATTTAATACAACCTTAAATTTTATTGGACGATTTAAAATTTAATGACTTATTGTTATTAATTTATCTTAGTTTATAAGTAATCATTCACTTGTGACTCGCGACCCTATATAATCCCAGTTATCTCTCCCTTGTTTTTCAAAGTTGCTAGGACCTCTGGCATGGTTGACATGTTGAGTAATCTTGACTACTCTGTTTAACTTTCCCTTGTTGTACTACTGATGATGAGAACTTAGTTCTCGAAATACGTATTTAGTTTTTATTAAAATTAATTTTTAGGTTAAGGGGTAATTATAATAGTTTTAGTTATATTTAACCTTAGACTCCATCTATTATCAATTTCTGCACCAACTATTTCTATTTGTCAACGAGGAATTCATTTAAATAATGAAAAATGGGGTGTTCCATTTAAAAAAATGAGTTTTTTAACTTTTTTTAACCTCTACCTACTTCACGTTCACGTAGAAATTACATTTTTCAAAAATTGTTGATTATGATAATTTTGCAGTTTGCAAAATATAAGATAACTCTTTAACAGTTCATCCTGGTTAAAAATATAAGAATATTTTTTTCTATAAAAAATGGGGAGCTATAATTTTCATTCTTGTAAAGTTTTGATACAGGTGAATGTTTTCGAAAAAATTACTAAACATTTAAATATGTCGCAATTTTTGCAAGGGGGAAATTCTTGATATGTTTATTCAGCACAGTTTTCTGTACCGGTTTCCGTAGAAAAGATCTTATTGCAGTTTTTTTATATTAGGAGTAGTTTGTTAGAAGTTTTCCTGGACTATTAGTTCTAAGATGAGCTGATAAAAAAAATTACTTGTGGCCTGCACTTTTGTTTAAAATCCCGGCCTCATCCAACACGCCCTTGGCGTCTACCATAGTTGTTGGGTGGCCGTGATTGCAGTGATTGCTTAGTGTTCCTGTCTCGACTTCGTAGATGAATGCCAGCATGGACAAGAACTCGAAATCGTTGTCAGGGGCCGCAGGATGTGCGAGACGAACCACATGAGCCACGTCGGCCCCAAACTCCCGAATGACTTCCTCCATTCTTCTAGCATTTGCTGCATAAATTTAGAATTTTCCTCTATTCTTCCAAAATTCACCTTCAATTCTGGTTCCAATTTCTGCCCCAGATTTGAAGAATCTTCTTCGACTTTTCTAGAACTCTCATCAAATTTCTGTTCAAATGTTCTAGAATGTTCTATTACTTCTTCCAGTGCCTCGGAATTTTCCTCCGCTTTTATAGAACTTTGTTCCAATTCCCGTTCCAATGTTCTAGAATATTCGATTAGTTCTTCCACCGGCGCTCCGGAATTTTCGTTCAAACTTCTAAAACTTCCTTCTAGTCTGCGCTCCAAACATCTAGAACTTTCTTGTTTTAATGTTTTAACAAATTCTACTAAATCTCTATAACTTTCTGTTACATCCTAGTTTGTAAATTTCTATTTTATTTTGTATTGGTAATTTTCTTATATATATATATATATATATATATATATATATATATATATATATATATATATATATATTTATTCTCCACTTTTTTATACATTATGGTATTGTACAGATATCTGCCGTGTTTATGGGCAGATGAAGTTCGTCGCGAAATTTGGTAAAATTATGCATTTGTTGTTCAGAACTCGCATAGAGAGTTGTTTTGTGGTCGTTGCGGCTAGAAGCGAATATTCACCCACGTGTTTGTTACAATTTGGTACATTTTGGCTTCGAATTGGGAGAATTCGCATATTAGCGGAATATTTCTAGTCGCTGGCACATAGAAAGATTTCATTGTAGGCAAAATCTTTCATCGGTTTATCCGGATTTGTGTACGATCGCATGACAATCTTTGTAAGTAGACATGCAGTTCTTTCATCATTGTTATATAAGCATTTTCTTCATTGTTTATTTGTATTTCTAGCCTTCTTGGTTTAGGCAAAGTTGATATAATGCTGTGCAAAACTAATAACGCACATGGTGTGCATATATCCAGTTTATTTGCGCTATATCTTTCCTGAATATCATAAATTGGAATTGAATTGGAATCCTGAACGTTCTGATATCCTTTTAGAGCACTTTTTGGAGGAAATGACTCGAGCAGTTCCACTGAGTGACACCATACAACAGTCGTCATCGCTTACGTCACGCCATACGTCATCATCGACCATTGGAATTTGGTGACAAGTTCCCATTTTATATTCTACGCCTGCCATTACTTCAGGATTATCCGATTTTTGTATATAAACAGTCGTATTTGGTTCATCCAATTTGTTATTCAGAGGTCGGTCTGGGTATCTATGTCTATCATTTGTCGCCATTCACTGAATGAGAATATTGTTAAACAGTTAGAGAATTTAATTCACATTTATCTGTATATTTTAAAGATTAATTTACGATCTACCAGCGATTTATTTATTATATATCGGTACATTGTGACTGTGGCTCAATCCTTTATGAACTTTATTTATTTTTCGGTGTCGTTAACAGTGCACTGATAATCGCTCATCTTTATTTGAATTTAAAACCGTACATTAGTACGTTTTGGTTTGCGACATTGAATATTCCTTTAGTAGCTGTAAAATATATTTCGCTGATTTATTCATTAAATTTATTATATTATACTCATCAATCGAGTTTAGAAATTTTATTGGAATACCCCCTAAGCCTAATAGTGTGTTATATTTTTCCCGTCGATTCGACATAGAAATACAGTGGCGCCTAGTAGATTTGCTCACACAAATTCTAGGTTTGACCGTTTAGAATCGACCCATCCCCTGGTCTCAGAGCAAGTCTCCCCGAGTTAGTGGCAATGTCGAATTGTATTCATCCGTCTTACTTAGTTTTCTGTATTATCGGAGTAAGATCATTGTAAACTCATTATTAGATTATTACTTTTTTGTTTTGTTTGATCAGAGATCGAAAGAAACCGTATTCCCTTCTTATTTAAATTACATCTCGCATATCTTAATCTTGCGTTACATAAATTCTGGCGCCCAGCGTGGGGCATCCAAAACAATATAGGCTGATAAATTAGGCTTGATATAGACATTAATACGCCCAGCTTATTGTTTGGAAGTTTAAAAGTACTTATTTCGTAGAAGAGATCGTTATGTCTTTTATTCTCCGTTGTATTTTTTGTATTTTATTTTTGTTTGGTTATTTATTTTATTTCAATCATGGAATGGAAATTTGATGTTGATAGGCTATCTCATACCAAGTTAGAATATGAATTACAAATACGTGGAGTCATAGGTTTGTCAGACGCTAGTACTCGTCGTAAAACGTTACGCAATTTGATAAAATTGGAAAAGGTAAATACTTCATTTTAATTACCAACTTATCCTTTTATTTTTGCACAAGATCAGGATGCAATCAAGAAATCTCTTCAAGAACTTTTGCAGTTAATTTCACAATTTGAAGGGAACAAAGCCTCGAACGCATTCAAGAAAATTTCCTCTAAAACGGCACATTGCTACGATCGTATTTCCCGCATGCCTACTTCAGGTAAAGGTGAAGAGCAAATTAGGTCGTCTTTGTTAGTAGATGTTATGACTTCGTGGTCTGAATTGGAAGCCAAATGTGAGTCGATAGCTAGAACTTCTACCCCGAAATGTCCTGGTGTTTAACATCTAGGTGCATTGCATCTAGGAGATAACGCTTCATTTAGTGAAAATTCTGTAAGTTCTGATTCAGATGATGGTTGCTCAAAAGTTAAACCTAATAAATTTTACCCTAACAATGGAATTTAAAATTTACTGAAGATGTGCAGGAGATGTCTTTAGGTTCATTTCTAGAACGCGTTGATAAACAACGTATTGTGATGAACGTTAGTAAGCCCCAACTACATAATCCGGCTATTGATTTGTTTTCGGGTAAAGCGTTGATTGATTAGTTGGAACGATCTAGTATCTCAATTGTGAAAAGTTTTCCTTCCGTTCGATTTTGATGATAAGTTGTTTGATGAGAATAAATCGCGTTTTCAAGGTCGTGATGAGTCTATAGATATTTATGCCGCTGTTATGGAAACCATGTTTAATCGGTTGAGTACACCTGTATCAAAGGAGAATAAACTCAAAATTCTTTTATGCAACATCCGTCCAGAGTTCCAAATTCAATTGCCACCCATAGAGGTGGAATCGGTTGATTATTTAATTAAACTGTCGGCGATTGGAAGAGAAACAAGAGCGAATAAAAGGATACGTGTTCCCTTCAAATGCTAAGAATAAATGATTCATGGAATCCGATCTTTGTTATGTTAGTAGTGAAGATAATAAGGACGGCAGTCGTCACAAACCTCCTCGTAGTTTGGAAAAGGTTAAATGTTTTAATTATGGTGAGTTAGGTTACGTTGTAAGGGACTGTGACGAAACCCGTTTTGTGAAATGTTATGGTTGTGGCACTACAGATGTAATTAGGAATACTTGTCCGAAATGTAAAACTTCGGGAAAAGTAAAGCAAGGACGTTAGCAGGTCGGTTACCATCTAACACATAATATTGAATTTTCCTGTTGCTTCCTTGCTTCGTCTTCTAAAAAATTTCAAGTTATCACTTCTTACAAAAATTACATTATATTGTCAATATCTCGTTTATTGTACATCTAAAAAATATAGTATAAATAATATATAATATAAATATATAAATAATTATTAATCCGTATAGACTACTGAACCCTTACTTTAATAATTTTCTTATTATTCATTTTTCGATTACCAACCGATAGAAAATGACAAAAGTTGAGATGGAGAAATATGTTTCCAGTGTGTAAACTTGCGCGCCATTTCAACCAATCAAAGACAAGGTTCAATTAAACAATAAATTAGCTCCTATCATTTCTGAACTGTTTTCTCTCGTGGAACATATTTTACATTATTAAGATTGTCGGGTCGGGATAGATGGCTTGCCATTGCCAATCGAATGGTTACTCTTATATACAACAATATATAAATTGAATGTTTCAGATTCTTGAAAAATTTTGAAGAAGTATTTTCCGTCGTACTTTTACCAACAGTAGCATCTAGTTTTATTGTGAGTTCATTGAGTATGTACGGAGTTATAATGGAAGATCCTATGTAAGCATTTTACTTTTACATTTATTTCCTTTTATTTTACAAGTACATTTTTTAGAAACAGAAAAATAACTTTTATTAATTTTTATATAAATATGATGGGACAATTATTTGGTTATTGTTATGCTGGACATCTTATTCGAGAAGAGGTAAATAAAAAACAATCAAAAATAATATATATATGTAAATATTTATTTTAAAATTACCTATATTATACACTAAAATCTAACATATAAAAAGTAGAGATTTGATGTATATATATATATATATATATATATATATATATATATATATATATATATATATATATATATATATATACAATATTTTATTCCGCGGATATAAGTATTAACAGTTGCGTGCAATTCATAGGCGTATATTGTTCTGTTAATCTGTCAAATATTCGTTACGCTTTTTGTATATTTTTACCGTCTTTATTACATGTGTTTCATAATTACATTATCAACAACAGTCTTTTTCAAGACTCATATTAGTGTATTTCGTTATCTGCTTGGTAAGTGAATTACAAAAATAATTTTAATAGGTTAATTAATGAGAATTTTAGGTTAAGCCGTCTCGGTGGCCGAGTGAGCTGACGAAGCGTGCTTCAGCAGCGCTCGAAGCGATCTTCACCGCTCGGTTCTTGGGGTCATGGGTTCGATTCCCACCAGGGGCTTGGATGTTTGTGACTGTCCTATTATCTCATCTCCATCAACGCAACGCAAAATGTTACAAAAAAATGTAAGGAAAAACTGATTCAGCCTCATCACATATCAATTATAATACTTTATTTATAAGTTAAATACAATAAAGAATATTATATTATTATTATTATTATTATTATTATTATTATTATTATTATTATTATTATTATTATTATTATTATATAATTCTTTGATTATGTAGTAACTATTATGTTAAATAAAGATCTATTATTATTATTATTATTATTATTATTATTATTATTATTATTATTATTATTATTATTATTTTTATTATTATTATTATTATTATTATTATTATTATTAATATTATTATTATTTTTATTATTATTATTATTATTATTATTATTATTATTATTATTTTTATTATTATTATTATTATTATTATTATAATTATTATTATTATTATTATTATTATTATTATTATTAAGTATTATTATTATTATTATTATTATTATTATTATTTTAGGTTAAGTTACCACTCAAAATGGTTTTAACGGACGAACATTACAAGTTCATTGTCGAAGCGAGTTCTTTATAATAAAAATTCGCACGTCCGTGAACTTAAATACCAAAATTTCATTCTCAGAAGTTTAGTTTTGATGTCATTGAGGAAAGATGCGGGTCACGTAAATATCAGATGGTTTTGATCACTCTGTATATAGATTCTGATCAGCAGTGACGACTCAACGATAACAGCAGTTACCTATGACGAAACAAACACAGTTGTCACCTGCTCGGTTGACAGTTAGATAATTAATGATATCTCACATATGTATTGTATTATTATTACTTGTAATCCTTGTTTTTGTGTTCTCAATATATAATTAAACTGAACTGCGTTATTTCTCTGCTACCTACTTAGACAGGTTATGGGGCCCAGGGAGAGTGAAAAAGTGTTTTAAAAAAAGTCAATATCACAATTTTTCATTCGGTCGTAGATATGGTTTAATTAGATAATTAAAAATGAGTTCACAAAACATTTTGCGAATCAAAAGTTTAAATAGAGAAAACTTCGATACATGAAAAATTCAAATGGTGGCATTATGAATAAAGAATGATACTTGACAATACGTGAATGACGA
This sequence comes from Harpalus rubripes, assembly GCA_963082715.1. NCBI lineage: Eukaryota > Metazoa > Arthropoda > Insecta > Coleoptera > Carabidae > Harpalus > Harpalus rubripes. The sequence continues at coordinate 51,761,309 of OY720448.1, forward strand.
AAGTAAATATCCAGGTGTAACGAAGGATGGTGATGAGGTTAATGCTTGGAAAAAAACAGACCCTAAAGGGAAATCTGTTTTGATTCTATCGATAAGCCCAAGTGAATTAAAATAAAAGGGAGTGATACGTCACACGAAACTTGGACTAACCTAAAAGAAGTCTACCAATGCAAGGGACCAGCTCGAAAGGTAACTCTACTGAAACAGTTGACACTAGGATGCCGGAAAACGGTGACATTCGCGAACACATACAGAAATTCTTCGATGCAGTAGATAAATTGTCCGACATGGAAGCAAAAATTAACAATGATCTACTAACAATCATGTTATTATAGGGTTAAGAAAGTAGGCCATAAGTTCCGTTGTTGTTTAAGACATTAGTCACGTCGTTTATTTATTGTGGACGTTTCGGACATTAATTTGTCCATCCTCAGCCAAGTATTTTAAATATAATATAATATACTGTTAGTCAGTTTATAATAATGAACTACATATTTACAAAACAGTGCTCGCCAAAATTCTGTCAATAATTATTGCAGCTGGTTTTTACATTCTGCAATAATTCTTGACGGAACTTATGGCCTACTTTCTTAACCCTAAACTTCAAGGTTGTTCCCAAATTTTCTAAATCATGTTATTATATAGCTTACCGCACAGTTACGAAAATTTTCGGCATGCTATAGAATCAAGGGATACTTTACCTGAACCAAATACTCTCCGCATAAAGATAATTGAAGAGAGCGACGCGCGAAACAATCAAACGCGAGAACAGTAAAGAATCTCAAGCTATGGTTGCCAGTAAACAGTTTTCAAAATATCGAAAAAAATAAATAATACGACAAGATTTACAATTAAAGAAATACCAGTATTTTAATGTTTCAAATGCAAAAAGGTTGGACACAAAGCGAAGTACTGCAGACCCGATAGAAGTAAAGAAACAAAATGTTTTTAGTGTCGAATCAAAAGCCAACAATCATTGGTGTCGTGACAGTGTCGCGACTTCTCATGTATGCAAAAATTTAAATGACTTTGCTGGTATTCAGGAAAGTGCGCGATGAAGACTGAATATCAGCGACCAACTGTACGGTTGATGTTACGGCGAAAGGTACAGTACAATTTAAAACAAAAGTTTAAAAATTTGTACAATGTGAAAAACATGTGAGGTCACTTACCAACTAATAATTATCTTATATTTTACACTGAATTTTGATTACATTTCAATACCATTGTTGTCAAGTAAATTTTTAAAAAGTTGTAGTTGCCATTTTCTTTGTTGAAATACATTGATAATTAAAAAAAACTTAAAATTGATGAAGAAATTTAGTTTCAAATATCCAAATCAAGGTAACTACAATAAATTAATCCTAGATTGTTATGTCATTTTATCTTTAGCCATAGACAGAAGTAACATAGACAATAAATTTGAACAAAAAAAAGACATGCTAACAAACTTAAATAAAAAAGACTAACCTACGCGCAGAAGAAAATGATACGATGAATAAATAAGACTAAGAGTTTTATTAAAGAGAATAAAAATAACATCATTATAACAAAGGCAGATAAAGGTGCCAAAACAATAATAATGTACAAAACGGACTACAGTAATAAAGCCGAACAAATTATTAATGATACTTCCACTTGACGGTACCATCTAATCTTATTAATAAATTGGGTATAAAATGTAAGAAATTTTTAAAAATATTGGATAACCAAAAATTATTGTTCAGCATCCCTACCTTGGTAGAATGTATATGCAGCCGAAAATCCATAACAATAAAAAAACTTTTGGCAAGAACAGTGTTGAATATCGCGCCAGAATGTATTTTCCGATGGGCGTGGCGCGCTCAGCAAACAAGAGAAAGAAGAATTCAAATTACTATTATGGTGTGCGCGTTTAGGCACGACAGAATGTAGTTTGTTTTCAAGGTTTAAATAAAGCACGAAACGAAATATATCCAATGTGTTTTTATTTGTTAATCCAGTTTACGGACATAACATTTTTGACGACGAGGATGGGATTCTAACATCCCTGGATCTATAAACAGTGAAAGTTTTATCGTTGATTACAATCATGGCTCCCTAGGAACCATCGAACAATTTGATGTTAATCAACCAACATCTTAGGAAAGCTACGCAGAAAGAGTCGAAATTTTCATGGAAGCGTATGGCATAACTGACCTGGAGAAGAAACGTGCTGTATTTCTGAGTTTATGTGGACCTGCCACATACTCCATTCCCCGCTCACTCGATGACCATTTTGCTCCGCGCCAGGCCGAGATGGTTTACAGATTCAAGTTTCATCGCCGCGACCACCATCCAGGTGAAACCACATCGGTTTTCCTAAATAAATTGGAAGAAATGATGCGCGATCGACTAATTTCTGGCATTCGAGATGAGAATCTCTAAAGGCGACTCCTCTCTGAAAAGGATTAAACTTTTTCAAAGGCCCAGGAACTCGCATTAGCGTTCGAAGCAGCAGGTCGGAGCCTCACAATACTGAAAGGAAACAGCTTGCCAGCCAATCAAGTCCAGACCGTCCGTCAAATGTGGCAAAAACAACGGCGCACAACAAACAAGAACATTTGCCAGACACGTGCAATTATCGTGACGCAAAATGCAATATCTGCGGGAAAACGGGACATATTGAGAGACCTTGTCTTTCCAAAAAACGTCAAAACAAGGATGGCTCGAATAAGTCGAAATCGAAACAAAATTCTCAACATGAAGTTACCTCAACTACAGAGTGCACAAATGATCGCAAGTATGCACAACCGCTCAATATAGTCTAAACTGATGCAGGCAGTGAAAAATTCATAGTAACTGTTTTTATATACAATAAACCGGTCGTAATGAAAGTTGATTCTGGTGCAACATACAGTGTAATATGTCAAAAAACGTTCCAGGAACTCTTTCCGATCAACGCTCTGAAATTACGCGAAAGTTCGGTAATTTTCAAAGATTATCGACGAAAGAAAATAGCCATTTCCGGTGAAGTTAGTGTAAATGTTCATCTTAAGAATAGAAATGCCACCATGACTCTGGTGATCGTTCAAGATGAAAAATCAAATCTTTTGGGAAGAAATTAATTCTATCCTTTGGAAATATCTGAATCGGGCTTAGATAGTGTAATATCGACCGTCGATTACGGAAAAGATTACCAAAAAGTTTTTAGTACAGAACTAGGAATCTAACGAGGTTCTCCAGTTTCTTTTTATGTGAACAGTGACTGTAAACCGATGGTGCTTAAAGCTTGCAAAGTACCTTTCGCGCTTAAAGACAGTATCGAGCGGGAAATCGATAAGCTAATTGATCAGAAAATACTAGAACCAGTTGCACACCCTCGCTGGGCATCTCAGATTGTTGTAACCGAAAAAAATAGTAACGAAGTACACATATGTGGTGATTACCGGGAGATAAATAAACACATATGCGCCGACCCGTACCCGCTGCCGAATATACAGAACATTTTAGTTGTTCTCGCAGGTGGGAAGTTTTTTTAAAGCTGGATATGCAACAAGCCTACCAACAGCTCACTGTGAATGAAAAAAGAGCCGAGGTTTAAACCATCATCACACATAAGGGTGCTTTCAGATGCAAACGCCTACAATTTGGAATATCATTGCTCTCCAAATTTTCCAGAGATTTGTGGACACTAGGGTAACCGGAATCAATGGAGTACTCTCATATTACGACGACATCCTCATCGTTGGAAGTTCAACAGAAGACCTGGACACGAAAATACGAGAGATCCTTCATCGGTTTAAGGAAGATGGACTCCGTCTTTGCCAGGATACATGCACATTTATCGCGGAGGAAATTACTTTCCTGGAATATATGATAAATGCTAAAAATATACGCCCCACCGAGGAAAAAATAGAATCTATTAAAAATGCCCCAGCGCCCACCAACGTAACAGAACTGCAAGCGTTCTTAGGTATGATAAATCTTTATCATGTATTTTTAAAAGACAAAGCATCAGTTGCCGAACCTTTACACAAATTACTACATAAAAACGCTCCATGGCAATGGCGCAGAGAAAAAGAGATTGCGTGCCAAAAGCTCTAGACAATCTTAGCAAGCGAACCAATTCTTCAACATTATGACGAAAAGAAACCACTATTGTAACAGTAGATTCGAGTTCCTATGGAGTGGAATATGTCCTTAGCGAACCTGGAGACAATAGTTTGCATGATTTGCCAGTGGCGTATCAGAGTCGTACCATGACTTCAGCAGAAAGGAATTTCGCTCAAATCGACCGTGAATCTGTAGCTATTGTCGTAGGAATGAAGAAATTTCACAACTATGTATATGGGCGTAAGGTGATCATCCGCACGGATCATAAGCCGCTTTTATGAATTTTTAGCCCTCGAAAACTAACCCCTGAAGTACTATTACCAAGAATGCTATGCTGGACAATTATTCTTGCTACGCTCGACAATTATTCTTGCTGGGTATAACTACGATATCGAATATGTTGCACGAAAAAAACATTCCAAATGCTGACGCACTAAGCCGTTTACCTCTGAAAACCAAGAAAAACTAACCTCCACCAGCTGAAGATGTTCTAATGCTTAAAAATATACCAGAAAAATTGTGGACAGGATATTGCATCCGAAACTTCCAAGGATCCTGTTCCGTCACGAGTTTTACAGTGGACATTGAAAGAATAGCCACAATCATCTTCTCAATTACCCCCACACTTAACACCATTTTTCCGAAGAAAAAATGAGCCATCATCCTATGAGAATTGTTTACTCTGGGGTACAAAAGTAATAATTCCACCAGGAGGGAGGGAAACATCATTGAAAATTTTATATGCATTACACTCGCGCATAGTAAAGATGAAGGCGTCAGTGAGGTCCTATCTATGATGGCCGATTTTGGATGAAGACATCGAGCCTATGGTTAACTCATGCTCCAGCTGTCAAGAACATAGCCACATGTCTCAACAAGCCCCAGTTCATCTATGGGCATGATCACGAGCTCCGTGGTCAAGGTTGCATATAGATTTCGCCGGACCTTTGAATAAAACATTTTTCATAATCGCGAAGAATTCGCGATACACGGACTCCCAGACATTATTTTTTTATTATTATTTATTTAAGAAAAAACTATCCTAACAGAACAAGTTCACGAGAGGATAGTGTGGTACATATACAAGACAAAAGTATGAACAAATGAAAATAACACAAAATACATTAAAATTAACATTAGGTTTTCCTCAGTAACCGCGAAAAAGTCGTGTAATTTAAAAGAAAAATATCGATATGAGAAAATTTCTTATTATATATGTGACACATTCGATAAAGAGATGAAGCAATTAAAAGGTTAGTGCGACTGAAAGGAAGATAGAATGTGGAAAGGAGTCTGGTAGAGAAAGTACGTGAATGGAAGTTAATGAGAGAAAGTCAAAGAGGGTCGTCAATACGATTGTTAATTAATTTGTAGAGGTGAAGAATAGAATAGTTTTCCCTGCGTTCATAAAGGCTTCTAAAGTTGAACATCGTGCATAGTTGAGTATAAGGGAAGTGGCGTTCTGGATAGGTACCATGTACTTTAAAATAAATATGAGAAATTTTTTCTGTATAGATTCTAATAGATCCTGATGGATTTCGTAAGTAGGGCACCAAATAACATTACAGTACTCTAGCTCTGATCTTACATACGCATAATAAAGCGAAAAAATTGCTGAAATAATATGAAAGTCTCTGGTATTTCTAATAACAAAACCTAACATCCTCAGGGCAGATTTATAGACCTCGCGAATATGATTGACAAATGTGAGTTTATGGTCAAATAAATTTCCTAAATCTCTAAAAACCTCTGAGCGATCTAAAAGAAAGTTATTTATTGAATACCCATACCTCAGTGGAGTCAGTTTTCTGGAAAAGGACATAACTGTGCATTTACTAAGATTAAGCTGTAAGTTGTTGTTGTTACACCACTGAGATAGGTTATCTAAGTGGTTTTGAAGGATATTACAGTCTTGGATAGAAGAGACGTCATAGAAAATTTTTAAATCGTCAGCGAATAATATTTTTTTACAGTGAAGGACATTCGTGATGTCGTTTATATAAATTGGAAACAATAATGGCCCAAGTTTGGAACCCTGAGGAACGCCCGAAGAAGCAAAGAAAGAATTCGATTTGAAGCCTTTAAAGAAGTAGAGATTGAAAAATATTCCAGTTTGCTGATCAAGATACCGTGGTCTAATCTGTCAAAGGCCTTTGCAAAGTCAGTATAAATACAGTCAACTTGACCATTAGTATCGATAACAGTGGATGCTTTCTGAGTGAAGTACATGAGATTGGTCACAGTAGAACGTTTCCCAACGAAACCATGTTGATATGGCGAGATGTACTCTTTGATAGCTGGATAAATGTTATTATAAATAATTTTTTCAAAAATTTTGCTAAAATTTTACTACATAGCTATAGGGCGATAATTAAAAATATTACGCGCATCACCAGATTTATGTAAAGGTGTAATTTTTTATGTTTTCCCGAGGGGTGATTCACTGGTTAAAATTATGTACACCTGATTTCATATTACGTAATATTAGGTAATTCGTAATCATATTACTAAATTACACATATTACTTATATTACTCTTTTGATTACATAATATTACATATTTTCGAAATATTACACTGACTACGGATGATTCTTAAATTTTAATATAGTTCATTTCATGTAAGAAAATAGCATTAGTTTAAATAGGAAAATAAATACTACACTCTGAATGGATCTGATCACAAAAACGAAAAAAAAAATATAACCTGTCAGCTTTCACTGTCAATTAACATTATCCAATAAAATTGACAAAATTAAGCGACATTTCACCATGCTTATAATTTTTACTTTGTAATTTGTAATTCAGGTAAGGTACATTTTTATAAATAATAGTATTTAGTATTGACAAAGTTTGGTTTCACGAATGTAAATAATAGGTATATTAAATGCATGTAAATACGATGGGCTCTCAAGGGCAATCTGGCATTTTCTTACGTGAAGTGAAGTATAAATTACAGGATTACTTACAAATAATATAATGTAATTTTTATTTCAATATGATTTATTGATAAAATTCATTGCAATTTCCATTTTATGTTGCATTAATGTACTTCACATTTCTTTATGGCGATGACTTCTTTTAGTCTTCTAAATGTTCGAAAATTTTTGACGGGATGAGTGGTATATCTGAACGGTATATGTAAAGGAATAATGCAATAAGAAATATGAATTACTGTACTTCCTAGAAACAGCCTTCAGTAATGTCAATTAAACTTTTTGTCAAACATCATAGGTTACATTTTAAAACCTAAATCGCACTACCACCCAATAGGTATATAAGGTGTATTTTAAACAGAGTGGTTATCTACGGTTACATATACCTTGTTCCATTTAAGCCATTCAGTATTGCAGAGAATAGGGAATAGTCTTGACATTTCTGATTGTCTGAAATTGGAGACAAAAGACAAGTTCACCCAATGTAATTTCGGCTACTTAAAACTAGCGCTGGTACGAGCGACAATCTGCTGAAAGAACAGAATATAGTAACCGCATTTAATTGCGCACGCACACACCCACTCAAAAACAAGAGCGCGCGCACACACACTCGCACGTACGCATGCAGATGCACGCGCGCATATGCAGATTACATCATCGTAAAAACGTAAAAATCAAATTCAAGTGACCTTTGAAATGTGCTTAATCACTAAAGTCTAGATATTCGATTTTTAGCATGATTCTTTTATTATAAAATAGCGGGACATTGCATTTAATATTCAATATTATAATGATTACGAGATTACAAATGATCACTTGATTACATAATTGAGTATGTTTGGTTGTACACTTGATTACGCTAGTGAAACACCCCTCGTGTTTTCCCGACATTAGGAAAGGTACTTGTCTTAATACATAAGTTCAAAATGTGGTAAAGGGCCGTTGACAGAGGAGATACACAGTCCTTATCAACAAACTAGGGACTTGGTCAGGGCCACAGGATAGTGAAGATTTAAGAGGTTTAATAGAAGACTTTATATCGTCGAAGGAAATATGGTTAAGAGAAATAGAATCATGCAAGAGAAAAGTTGGAGTAAATGAAGAAGTGTTAGTGACAGATGAAGATAGATATGTAGACTAAAGAAGGAAGCAGAGGCATTGGATATGTCACTAGGGTTAGAAATAGATTTACCATTGTGAAGCATAGAATTAGTATCCGAAGACATTTTTCTTTTACAATTAACATAATTCCAAAAATTTTTTGGGTCAGATTTAATATTATTTTCACACTTTGACACGTAATCAGCATAAGAATTTTTGACTAAGTATTTTAGTTCAGATCTAAGATTTTTAAATATAGTCAAATACGTATGATTATGAGGAAAACGTGAGAGTAACTTTCTGACGCAAATCTTAGCCTTGAGTTTACGAATTATAGTTTTAGTAAACCACGATTATTGTTTCTGATAACGGCACAACGTTCACATCCGATGAGTTCAGAACATTTCTAAAACAAAATATGATCAGACGAGCTCTAGTGGCACTATATCATCCAAGATTCAATGGACAGGCTGAATGGATAATACACAGCTTTAAATCTGCATTGAAAAATTTCTCTCATAAGAATTTTTCACTCTAGTTACAAAGGTATTTGTTAACTCAACATGTCACCCCACACACAATAACTGGAAAATTCCCAGCAGAAATATTGATGGGCAGAAAGCTCACATGCGTTTTGTACAGAGTTCACCCAGTTTCGCTAAAGAGAAGTGCGCTAAACAAGAGAAGTCAATGTCGAAGCAAGATCCACTCATCCCGACAAAATGGGTGCCATCTTCAGTTGTAAGGATAACTGGACCTCTAACATATGAAGTAAAAACTGCAAGGATTTCAAAACGGAACTGCAAAATAAACAAAAGCTGCTAAAGGAAATGACCATCAAAAGGCCTAGAGTAAACAAAGAGTAAAAAGAGATAAAAGTCAGATGATCATTACGAAGATGTTGAAATATTACAAGTTACAATAAGTACATTCGTGTCCTTAAATAAATTTTTAAACGGAAAATTTACGTTTTCATCGAAGGTATTTTGGAGTAGATTGTGTCAATTGGTTGCATCTCGACAGCAACAGCAGCAGGATCTGGATTAGAATTATTAATTGCATATAAACGTTTTTAGTATATTTAGAAATAAATTCAGATGGATAACCACTTTGTATTAAAACATTATGTATTTTATCGATGTTAATTTTATAATAAGTGAAACTTGAAAGTTTTATGGCTCTATCTACAAGCGCATTGATTACGCTAATTTTATATTTAGTGCTAGTGTAAGACGAAAATTGTAAATAACGACCAGACGCAGTTCTATTATGCCCATAATCAATTGTAAATTTTAGCTTGGGGTGAAAGTCGTTAAATTTATTTAATATGTTGTTCACTTGTTCAAAACAGGCAATTATTAAACAATCGTCAACATAACGCTTATAGTACAAAATTTTGTAGTCTATTTTATTTATAATTTTTTGTTCTCATCTTTGCAATATCATTTCTGCTAAAGATTGCTCTAATAGATCCCATGCGGGAGCCATCAGTTTGTTTATATATTTTATTGTTAAAAGTGAAAATTGAAGTTTCAAAACATAATTTGAGAGCTGTGATAAACAGTTAATCTAAGTCAGTATGGTCTTCAATATCCTGCCATTGATCATGTACGCACTCCAAAACCAGCTGCTGCGGGATTGAAGGGTACAGTGCAACGGCATCGAGTGAAAACATGCAATACCCTTCAAGCAATTTAAGTGCATGTAAATCTTTTGCCAAGTCAAATGAGTTTCTTATAATACTATTAGAAGTTGAAAATAAATTAAGGAGAGAAAGAAAAGAATACTAGCCGGCGGGATTTGAACCCACGATTTCAACAACTGCACTGTTGCGTGTTACCAACTACACCACGGCTGGGCTGCAAATCCGCCAGTCTATACAATCTTTTCTTAAGTTATATTCTCATAGACTTGTGTATGAAACCCGCATCACATGTTAGGTGTGAGGTTTATCTAAATACTTGTGAATTGTCAAACATTCGCACAACCTTATCAGGAATGTATTGCAAATAGTAGATTAAGATGAATGTAAGTGCTATTTTTTATTTGATTTTAAATTAAGGAAAGAAAGAAAAGAATGCTAGCCGTCAGGATTTGAACCCACGATCTCAACATCTGTACTGTTGCGTGTTACCAACTACACCACTGGACTACAAATCCGCCAGTCTAAACAATCTTTTCTTAAGTTATATTCTGAGAGACTTGTGTATAAGACCCGCATCACATGTTAAGTGTGGGGTATATCTAAACTACCGCTAGGTTTAAACACCTGTGAATTGTTAAACATTCGCACAACCTTATCAGGAATGTATTGCAAATAGTAGATTAAGATGAATGTAAGTGGTATTTTTTATTTGATTTTAAATTAAGGAAAGAAAGAAAAGAATGCTAGCCGGCGGGATTTGAACCCACGATCTCAACATCTGTACTGTTGCGTGTTACCAACTACACCACTGGACTGCAAATCCGCCAGTCTATACAATCTTAAGTTATATTCTGATAGACTTGTGTATAAGACCCGCATCACATGTTAAGTGTGGGGTATATCTAAACTACCACTAGGTTTAAGCACCTGTGAATTGTTAAACATTCACACAACCTTATCAGGAATGTATTGCAAATAGTAGATTAAGATGAATGTAAGTGCTATTTTTTATTTGATTTTAAAATATGTAGTTGGTAACACGCAACAGTACAGATGTTGAGATCGTGGATTCAAATCCCGCCGGCTAGCATTCTTTTCTTTCTTTCCTTGATTTAAAATCAAATAAAAAATAGCACTTACATTCATCTTAATCTACAAGTTGAAGATACTTTGGAAATGATATTATTTAAATATTTAGCTAATTTATATGTTGGAGTGTCTATTGTAGACGTGATTTGGCGTATTGGATTGCCAATTTTATGGATTTTCAGCTGCATATACATTCTACCAAGGTGGGGATGCTGTAAAATCAATTCTGGTACCGACAAGTATGTGGAAGTACCGTTTTGTACATTATTATTGTTATTGCACCTTTATCTGCCTTTGTTAAAATGATATTATATTTATTCTCTCTAATAAATCTTTTAGTCTTATTCATTCATCGTATCATTTCCTTCTCCGGGTAGGTTAGTGTTTTGTATTTAAATTTGTTGGCAAGTCTTTATAAAATTCTTCATAATTTTTTTTTTGTTCATATTTATTATCTATGTTACTTCTGTCTATGGCTAAAGGTAATTTGACATAACAATCTAGGATTAATTTATTGTTGTTAAGAATTGCTAAGATTTCTTCATCAATTTTTAAATATTTTAATCATCGATGTATTCCAACAAAGAAAATGGCATCTACCATTTTTTCAAAATTTATTTAACAACAACGGTATCCAAATGTAATCAAAATTCAATGTAAAATATAAAACAATTATTAGTTGGTAAGTGACCTCACATGTTTTTCACATTGTATAAATTTTTAAATATAACACTTATTGTAGCTGATGATGGCCACATATAAGGACCGAAACGTCCACATTTTATAAAATGTATACTTTACATCTACGACTTGGAACTAAAATGCCCAATAAAAAATAAATGTAAATGAAGATACAAATTCCCATCATTTATCCTTCACGACTAGAATCGTTTGTTATGATTTGAGCTAAATGTCCAAAAAAAATAAATGAAAATGAAGATTCCAATCATGATCTGAAAATGAGTCAACTCGAAATTTGGCATAGAAAACTTGAGCATGTCAACATTAGAGATCTCACAGATGCCTACAAGAAGGGCATAATTGAGGGTCTTGAACTAAACGATATTAATGATATCTTCGATTTCAGTGTTTGTTCAAAGGCAAAGATAACTCATACTACATTCCGTAAGAGATTCGAAAGAAGAAGCAAACTCCCAGAAATCATTTATTCCAATGTATGCGGCCCTATACGCACCGAATCTCTAGGCAAGCCAAGATACTACCTCACAATCACTAACGGCGCATCAAGGTGGACAGAAGTTAAGTTCATCAAATCCAAGAATGAAGTCTTGGAATGCTTCAAGGATTTCGTCAACAAAGTGGAAAATCAGAAGGGGAAGAAAGATATTGGAGGTGAATACATGAGCAACGCCTTCAAAAATTCTTCATAGAACGCGGAAATATTAGACAATTATCAGTTGCTCATACTCCAGAACACAATGGCGTTTCTGCACGCAAAAATTGGTCACTTCAAGAAACTGCAAGATGTTTATTAATTCAGGCAAACCTACCCGAATATTTCTGGGTAGAAGCTATAAATTCAGCCTGCTATCTAAAGAGCAGATGTCCCACTAAAACCCTGGATGGTAAAACACCATACGAAATCTGGAATAACAAAATTCCAAACTTAAAATACTTACTTGTTTAGACGAAACACCTAATAAAGAAAAATTCGAACAACGCGGGAACAAGGGAATTTTTTAGGTTACTCTGATATAACAAAGTGTCACAGAATTTGGCTAACAGAGAAAAGGAAATTAGAAATATCAACAGATATTATTTTTTTAAATTGAAGAATAATTCTTTTGAAATCAAGAACGACAATCCACAAAATCAAAATCCTATCATCGAAGAACCGTCTACAGTTTCACACCCATAATTCATTGAAGTTGAAATGTCGACAAATGTACAAATTACGGGAAATAATGACATTCAAGATGACGAAAACCAAGCCAAAAATGAAGAAGGTTTAGAGGAAGAAGTTTTAAGACGAGGAAGAGGTAGACCAATAATTAAAAGAACAGATCTGCGATGAGGACCAAGAAATCAATATAATTTGTATCGGATGTAGCAAGTTCTACAACGGAGACAGAATAACATCTATTTTTATCAGAAATATCCATGAAGAATTCCATGTCCGGACCAGCTAAAGAAGACAGGTTAGACGCCATATCAGAAATTGTATCAATTATTAAAAATTATACATAAAATATTGTCAGTTCACCGCAAAATCATGACGTCATTGGGTGTCGAATTACATTGCGTAATAAATATTAACAAGACGGTACATTGCTGAAGAAAAGCAAGATTAGTTGCGCAAGGATTCTCGCATAAACCCATAATCCATGTTAATCAAACTTTCACTTCGGTTGCTCGAATAAGCTCAATCAGAATGATATCATTAACATATCGTGAACTAATTGTGTGCTGTTACTTATCTAGCTATTATAACTCTGCCAGACATAAGCCATGCGATAAGTAAATTAGCCAAATTCAATAATTGTTACACAAATCGCATTGGTTAGCTGCTACAAGAGTTCTACGTTATCTTAAAGGACCCAAAGATATTAGGTTAAGTGTTTGAATTGAATCAAAAATCCATTGCAGCTTACGGTGATGCAGATTGGGGTGGCAGCCTAGACGACCGCCGATCGTTTACAGGTTATTGCATAATTTGGAATAAAAGACCAACCAACTGGTATTCTCTGAAACAGCGAACTGTAGATTTATCTACAAGGGTGTGTTCCAAAACCTTTTTTAGATACTCTGGGGTATCAAGTGTGATAAATTCCGTTCCAAAATTATTGCACTTACTCTGAGAGTTTACGCTATAAACGTTTCCAAATTCGGAGTACGCACTCTAGAGTTTACTTCTCGTACTTTGCTACACTAGTAAGGTACGAAACTCCAATGAGAATTTGCATATCTTACGCAATTTGTACAACGAAACATACAGAAATCGAATTTGAAATAAAAATTAATCTTGAAAATTATCAGTATATTGGAGTAATTGATGATTATTTACCTTATAAAAACAGTCAATTGAAAGACATAATAGTAAAACCTGTATTAATTTTAAAAAATGTCTTGATAAAACAGGAAGTGCACACAATAAATAATTTTTGGCAGTCAAATGTATCAAAAAGATATTTTCTTATTTTTAAGGTTATTTTATTTACTCAAAGCCCTTCATAAATACTCCGGCAAATATGGTCACGTGACCGTACTCCAAGTAGGGGATCCACTTACTTTGTATCTTTGTTTTGGAACGCACCGCACATGAAGCTGAGTATATGGCTCTCGAAAAAGGATCGAAGGGAGCGATTGCTATGAGAAATTTCCTATCCAATCTTGGAAAATAATAAATTCTACGCAAGAACCAAACATATCGACCTACGAAACCACTTCATTAGAGATATGAATGAGATTTTTTTTTAATCAAACATAATCCATCGGAGAATATGACAGCCGAGGTTGTGACGAAAGGACTACCTGCTCCTAAACATTGGTCTTGTTTGTATAACATGGGACTGCAAAATTTGTCCACTACAAAATTCGTTTAATCGAGGGGAAGTGTTGGAGATTGGCGACTCAACGATAACAGAAGTTACCTGTAACGAAACAAACACAGTTGCCACCTGCCGTTTGACAGTTAGATAATTTATGATGTGCGTTATTTCTCTGCTATATACTACAACAGTAAATAGTAAGTTATAATAAATTTTGAGTAATGCTGACTTTTTAAAAGAAACCTCAACATTTTAAGTATCACTGGATTTGGAAGATGTCATGAAACAAATGCTTTTAAGTTAAAATTTACTTAATTTCTACATAATTTAACTTATTTATTTTGTTTATATTTAGTATAATCTCATTTCATAATTTGAAACGTAAATTATACAAAAATGACGTTATTCAGTATTTTGCTTAAGCGATATTAGCTGGTAATATGAAAAAATGATTAACGTCCGACTTGTATGTTATTATTAACATAACAATCCTGCTTTCAGGGTTATATACCAAATAACACCCAAGGGCATAAAATGAAATGTTGCTATGGTAATATTATTAATAAATTGATATTGATACTGGGATCAAGCCTAAAACACAAACAGAAGCGTTCATAGCCTACCTACTCCGCAAATTGTATTAAAACTTTCTGGTCCGTAATCCGTAGAATATTAAAAAATATAGTCGGACGTTAAACGTTGAACGCACCACGGGAGTTAAACAGACAATAATTCCTTCGGTCATCATACACATGTAGGGCCAGAGGCCCTTGAAAAGTACACTGTTGACCTCAGGCGTTATTTCCTTATAACACCCTTGCGGGTCTATTCTGTAACTCAGTGGTTAATTTTTAACCATTGGTTAATTTTTCTAACCAATCAAGTATGTTGACACATAACAAAAAAAGTCATTTTTAGTTGTCAAATCAATATCTATTGGACAAAAATTTTAACCAGTGGTTAAAAATTAACCACTGAGTTACAGAACAGGCCCGCTGATACGTTAATTAATATATCAGGCTCTACTAAAATATTATGTATCGTTACGAGTTACGACTCGCCATGTCGTAATAAAAACGATTTTTGCCAAAACCTTATTCTGCTAATACAGTTATCTTTACGTATCGTTATTTTATATCGTTTATGAGCGACAAGATCACATGCCTCATTAAAGTAGTAAAGTTTGTATTATAAATATCAAAACTACTTAAAAACATCTGAAGGATATATTTATTCTGTAAAGGTGTATATTTATTCACGTCTATTCAATTTTATAAACTATAATTTTTTATATAAAAGTTACTTCGGACAACGAATTTTAATAAAACGACAAGTTTTCAATTTCTTCTTGTCATTTTATGAAAATTTCGTCCAAATTCCGACTATATTACTAAATTTCAACAAATGGACGCTAATTGTTAATATTAAACATATTTCAATTAAAGTTGAAATATACAGGGTGTTAATATTAAGTAGTAACACCTGAAAATGGTAGCTAGAACTCAGTAAAACAAACAACTTTTCTTAGTTCAAATTTTTTATTTGGTGGGCGGTTTGTAATTATTAGAGTCGTTTTGTTTTTCAAAAACTTGTGTTAACTCTCTTACTTTAGGGACTAATGAAAAATACATTTTCATTCGAAATGACTTTTCGGCCCTGTAAAACATTTGTATTTACAATTATTTTTAACTTGTTCAAATGTAAAAATGGCAATTCATCAAAAATTTCAAATCAAGATTCTTTGATAACCACTCCATCGATTTTCGAAAACATTTTATTCAATGTATCCAAAAAAGGCTTTATTTAAATTTAAATACATTAAAGTTAATCATCTATGTGCGTATTTTGCATAGTTTGTTATTTTTACGTATAATTCTAAATATTGTAAAAATATCTGCTAAAGCTGTCATTAGTTTAATATTTTCTAGTTAAGTTAAAAATTTAGTACGGACTCATCTGTTTCATTTTTCTTAAAGTACAAAACGAGCGCTTTCCAAAGTGTTAAAATACTGTTTAAAGATCGTATGTGAATTCACTCCAACGTACTTTAAATAAGGTAGGAAATGTTAAAATTGTTAATTCATTATACGTCGCAATATTTTTAAGTTCACTTGTACGAAGACCTGACTAGTGAAAATATTTTGAAATTCCTACCAAGTCTTTAAAAAGTGGCGAGATTTCAAATACGTATTGACTGGTACTTTTCATTGCTAATTGTGATTTGTGTGCACAACACCATATTTTAATAAGTGGTTAATGTCTAATTTTTTATTTCATCTATAATTTTCCAAAGACCGTTTCGTACCTCTATATTAATGCTAGCACCATCAGTAACTAATGATCAAGTTTTATTTAATATCCATCGATGATCCTCAAATAAGGTATATCTGTCAGACATTCAGTTACAGCTTTAAATATTCCCACTGCTCCTCTTTCCGTCTGTTCTGCTAAACCTAAAAATAAAGTTTCTTTTTCTCTTTTGTCATTAATATTTTTTTCCAAAATATAAATTTTATCAATATTCGTTCTGTCTTCTGAACCGTCTATTCTAAGAGACAATGCAGAACTATTACTTATTTTCTGCTTTAAATTATTCTCGCCTGATTTTACAATACAATGTAACATATCTAAATGAAAAGCAGGATGGGCATACTGTAAATTAAATTTAGTTTGTTCTTTTGTTTGTGAGTTATATTCAAAATTATTAGCTAATTGAGAGCTACAATTCTTGGCGGCCAACTGTGAGCTGACAGGAACAATTGTTGACATCATTATATATATATATATATATATATATATATATATATATATATATATATATATATATATATATATATATATATATATATATATTGTAACGTTTTTATTTATTTGGGTGAAGTGTAAATATAGACAAATATTATTAATTAAAATAAAAGTTTATTATAACGATAAATAGGTATTAAATATAATTAAAGATGATAAATATAACGAACACTACGATTAAACAAACATTAAACTCTAATTAAGACTAAGAATATTATAAAACACTTAACCACTAAGATTATTTATTTAAACAATATATAGATCACTTATTTATTTATACAACTATATATTTATTTATATTCACCACTTGTCTACTATCTATTTATATCACCAACTGTTTAACACGCAACGCTTATTTATATCAGACTGACTATTGCCTTCGCTAACAGTGCGTATATACCTCGGCATCCGTATTCCAGAACTCACTAGAAAACTTCCAGATAAAACACAATAGGTTACATCAACCGCATAATTAAGCAGGCTCAGACAGGTTCGTTGCGTCATCGCTAAAAATAGACACTCGCTCGTCCCTGCGATAGCGGCGGCGACAGCGACTGCGACAGCGGGCGTGACAGTGGCGGCGACAGCGGGTACTGCACATTAAAATATATATATATATATATATATATATATATATATATATATATATATATATATATATATATATATATATATATATGTATCATGTTTTAATACAGATTTCTAAGTGTGCCTATATATATATATATATATATATATATATATATATATATATATATATATATGCAGTTTTCCGCCCTAGTAGACCCCGGTAGCGTGGCCTGCTGCCTATCTGCTAGCACATGAAACCAAATAACTACAGGTTTCTGTAACTATGATCAAAGATTCTGCGAGAAATTCGCGGCAACAACAAAACAGCTCACCAGGCTGTAAAAGAAACCAAAAAAAAATGGTTTTGGGGAGAGGAGCAGGAAGCGTCGTTGAATAAAGTCAAAGCTATTCTGATTCAAGCAACGCGGGTGGATCACGTGGACCTATCTTCAAGGTTCTATCTACAAGTGGATGCATCAGACGTCGCAATCGCAACTGTTTCAACGAGTTAGAGATGAGAGGCGTGTCGTCGCTTATACCAGTCGTCAGCTACTCGATCGCGAAAAACGGTATTCTGTATGTGAGAAGGAGGCTCTCGCCTTAATGCATGCAGTTCCAGAATGGCGAATCTTCCTACTAGGTAAGCCTTCTACTGTTTTAACAGACATCAGAGCCCTATTGTATTTGAAAACCTGCAGACTGCTTTGCCCTCGTTTAAGCCGCTGGTGCCTGGCATTGCATGAATTTGATTTTGATGTCGAGTTCATCGCGGGTAAAGAAAATATTATTGCTGATCATTTTCCCGTCTACCATCACCCCCAGACGGTCATTTTCGTATATTTGCAGCAGACGCTTCGGTGCGTTTGTCGCCTGATTTTATTAAATTTTTTGAATCCCTGCCGAATCAACAATTTGCAGATCCAAAATTGAACTCAATCAAAAACGGCGTCAAGGCGCGGAAAAATTCCCGTTTCGTATTGTACGAAGGTTGTTTATTTCAGCAAGTTGCGGAAGATGTACTAAATTTGCTCTGTGTGCCCGATAGTCGAAAATTTGAATTTATTTATGAATATCATGTTGCTTTAAAAACGAGATGTCTGGTGGTCTAATATGCACCGCGATGTGAAATCAGCTCTTCGTCGCAGCGACATTTGTCAACGGGCGAGGGTCAGCACTCTTCCAAGGCCATAGTTGCAGTCTATTACCACCTCCAAACCGGGCGAGCCGGTCGCTCTAGATTTGTTTGGTCCACTTTCAGTCCGGCGGGGAGGCGTGTCTTATTCATTAGTAATAGTCGACGTGTTCAGTAAGTACGTTTCACTTTTTTCTTTAAAACAGGCAACTTCACTTTCCATTATTCGGAAGCTGAAGAATGATTTTATACCGAATGTCGGCAAGCCCGAATCGATCTTTTCGGATCATGGGACCCAATTTACATCGGATATCTGGTCTAAAATTTTACAAGAACTCCATATAAAAATGCAGTTTTTTATATATGCCACCCGCAAGCAAATCCTAGCGAACGAGTTATGCGTGAGCTTGGTCGTCTGTTAAGGACCTTTTGTCACGCTAATCACACGCGCTGGGCGTATGAAGTTCCAAAGATCGCTAGTCTACTAAATTCAGTAGTGCACGAAAGTACGGGCTTCTTCCCGGTGCAGCTGCATTATGTGGACCTCCACGTTAATCTCCTACATGAGGAGGTATCATATCCAGATAGCTTCATAAACCTGCGGATACTACTGAAATACGCTCATGTATCTAAACGACGTTTAAATTTTAACTATCGCTTGAGTAATCTACAGATTAAACGTATAACTGAAATACCGGCCTTTAGTATTGTTGAAATCAAACCCCGTTTCTTCGACACTCAATAAACAGTGTAGAAAGTTCCTTCTGTTATTTGAGGGTTGAGTTTTTTCTTTGGACAGCCGAGAAGGGGGCAGTTGCGGCAAAATGAAATGGTTGTCATCACCGTATGTCTTGTAGTGTACCATTGTAGTCGTCATTGCCATATAGGTCTACCGCCATCTAGTATGTTTTCGGATTCGGTCTGGAGACAGCTGTGCGCGCTGGGTCTTTGGCCTGTGAACTCCGTAGTAAACGGTTGTGTTTGTTTCACCGAGTGGTAAATTTTACTTTGGCAACCACGAGGTGCTCTTATTTAGAAAAACCTAGTACTAGAGTACGAATTTTCACAAAGTGGAATAAAAATTACGACCAACCTCATTTTCGAGGCTACCCAAAAGACACAGTTATTTTTTCCTTGGAATTTTCCTTCATCACTTCGGCGTAAAAGAACCCCCATTTTGAACAATATATATATATATATATATATATATATATATATATATATATATATATATATATATATATATATATATATATTGTGACGTTTTGCAACGTCACTGGTTCGTTTTCATTACAAAATTTTTCTTATTGAATAAATAAAAACTTTGAGCCACAATTTTATTTAGATGGTACACCTCCTAACAATTATTGTTTTAACTCTGCTAGCTTCACGCGGCAATATCAGTGAAACATTTTAAATATTTTATTTTTTATGTTCAAAAAGTTTGCCCCATTTGAATTTTAATTCAGTTCTTATTACTGCTTATTAGTCTTTTAAAATCGAATAGTGACTTATCACTGTTGCGCGAACTTACGCCAAAAGTTTGAAAAGTTATTTCCGCCGTATTTAGTTTTGGCATATTTGACAGTAGAGGCGCTGTAATTATTTGCATATAAGAGGAATGCACCGGCATTTCACTCTTCTCGCTCTCCTCTTCGAGCTTGTACTTTTAGACTTTTATTTTTGGCAGGCAGTTAGGCCTACAGTTTCAGTGCATCGTGGTGCGAGACGTGATTTCTCTTTTAGTTTTCCAAATTTCTCCTGTTTCACGTTTGGGTTGAGGACCTGCTACGGCTGCTAGTGGTGAGTTACTCGAACTTTATTCAATTTTTTTGGTTATTTGGATGATTTAGACTTGGTAAAGTTTCATTGTTTGTATCACCCACGTGTTGCCTTATGCAGCCGAGGGCAGTGCATTTATATCGAGTAACTACCACTAACAGTTGGGTTTCTTTTACTCAGAGTATTGAATATTTTATTTTTAAATTTATTACAATTATTAAAGTTTTGTAGTTGTGATTTAAGCTGAGTTTACGAACTCATATCTCTCACCACCATGCCACTGAAGCTTCAAAATTCTTATAAATTTTTCTTTTGGATTTAGTGATTTTTTTTTTTTTTGATAAAATTTTTATGACTTTTTTGTACATTTATCCAGTATTTCAGCTTAACGTAGCCCGAGCTATCAACCTTATAGCTCCAGCTTTCCCCCGGGTCATCGCACCCCTTCATTTTTTGTGTATTTTTTATCTAGTAATTCTGCTTAACGTAGCCCGAGCTATCAACCTTATAGCTCCAGTTTTCCCCCGGGTCATCGAGCCCCTTCATTTTTGTTAATTTTTTTTTGAGTAGTAGTTCTGCTTAACTTTCCTCCCTTCACCATCCTACCCTTATCCTGCGTATGTGTGCGTGAGTGAGTGGTGGGTATTGCGGCCATTTTTGTTTAATCCTGCTGGATCACGGTTGGAACTTGTATTTGTTTAGGAAACCGGATTTTTTCTCCGCGCCATTTTTTTGTAGTTTGCAAATCCAAATTTTGGGTGTTAGTTATTTTGTTGATTTGCTACCCGCCGCGTGGGAGATTAGTCCTCCAGGATTTTAAATTTAGTTTAGCGCCGGTTTGTTAAATTTTTTGGTATTACCAATTTAAATTTTTTGGGTATTTTTTTTTGTAGTTGCGCTATAATTAAATTTTCTTTTGGACTGCAGTCACCCTGAGCCCTTTTCCTAGCATCGTGACGTTTTGTCCTTGTGCTGTATTTTTCATTCATTCACTTAACTTTCTTTCAGCAATTTAAAGATTTTTTTGTTAAATTCAAGGTCATATTTAAATTTTTTGTAAAATTCTCTTTGTAATTTCTGGACGGCGTGCAAAAGTCGAATTTATTTTTGTATGATCCTTTGTAAAGTATCCAAACCCTTCTGGTTTCTGGTGTTACTCCCTAAGTACGTAGTACTGCGGAGATTATTTTTTGTAGGGAAAGTAGCGGCTGTGTTGGTTGCGACTGTCTCTTGGCCTAGACCTGCTACCCCGAGGGAGGTGATTCAAGGAGTCGGACACCAGCTCCGCCAGCGATCCACCAGGGCCTGCTACTGTACCTCGCAGTACTTACCTATACCGGTAGAGCAGACGAACACCACTGCAGGGTGTAACAACCTTTCAACGAACCAGCGCTCGAGGTCTACCACCAGTCCGCTGCTACTCGTACCCGGAGTTTATTCTTCGTGATACAGTCACCCAGAACAGGCTTGGGTCAAGGGATCAGTCCTCCAACATAGTGTTCCCCCAGCAGTAGCTAGAGACGTCCTGTACCGCCGACGGAGTGTTAGTATTTTTTCTCTTTTTCTACGATAAACTTTGAATTTATTTTTCTCTTGTTACAAAATTTTTTTTGTTCTAACTTTTCAAAATTAAACATTTCATTTTATTTGTTTTGTGTTCCTTTCTCGAGTATACCTCTCGAGGCTTACCCTTTTTCAAGGTGTTGGCGCCCGAAAAATAACTTTGTGGTATTTCAAACTTTTGCACAGGCATTGGCCTGAGTCACTTTTCTAAGTTGGGCTACTATCAACCACAAATTTATTAATCGAACCCCGACCTTTGCCACCGCTACAACCCGTGAGCTCCGACGCATCAACTTTTGTGTGATACAGTAAGTAGCCGTTGTTCTCTTGTGTCACAATATATATATATATATATATATATATATATATATATATATATATATATATATATATATATATATATAAATTAATTATATGGCGAGGGGGGGGGTATTATATTGGCTACAGATCGTGTGACCAAAATAAAAAGAATATCTCACAACCTTGTAAACATAATCCGAAGAGAATATCCATACACGCACACTTTCCAATGTGCATAACTCAGAGGCCCATGCACTATATTCATAATTTTCTTTTACGTTTTTGTAATTTATTTCTTCAAGCATATCGTTGAATTCGTACCTAAAGGTAGATTCCAAATATATAAAAATATATAGGATGTGCCATTTGAAATATGAAAGTTAATGTTACTTCTGGTTAATCCGAAAGCGTATCATGCCAAATACTTTAATTTGTGAGCCCCTAAGCCTAGTTTATAAATATATCAGGAAAATTAAAAAAAATAATAATAAATAACAAAGTTATTTTGAATAAACAAAAGTTGAAAAAAATGTGATGAATTTTTTTATAAAATTCTTTAAAACTAAGTATTGCTAGTGACTATAAATAAAAGAGCACAGAGTATCAGCAATATAGAATATATAAATCAAACAATAGATATAATTCTGCATATACCTATAAAATAAAAACATAACCTAACTTTCTCCAAACCACGTTTTCAAAGTATAAATCAAATAATCTTATCTTTAAATGATGCAATAAATAAGAAATTAAAAACACTCAATAACATTGATGCGATACACATGGAGTTCATTCACCTTCTCTTTTCCTAGCATGCGTATTATTATTATTATTATTATTTATTTAATTTGTATGAAAGTACAATAGAACTTATTACAAATGGGTGGCAATTTAATAAAATAACAATACATATAAAATTGTTTACAGTTGTGGAGTTCGCAGACATGTTTTGAATGCACATAGTATAAAGCATTTATTCGATCAGCTAATAATTTAAGATTACCTAGCTACTAATATATAAAGATTAATATAATAGATAAAAATATAATATAATAAAAAAATTGTAAACCAGAGTATATGATTTATTTGAATACCCTATTCATTTAACCTTAAATTGAAAATTTTATGTATATTTACAAATACAAAGAAAAAAATGTCAATGCAGGAATAGTTTTTAATCTTACAAACGATAGAAATGATTATAGTATACAAGGAAAGGAAACCAAGATAAAACATTATTGATACTTAATGAAAGTATAATTAAAAGATATGCTAATAGAACTTAAGTTAAGTACAACTAGTATAACTGGTATTAAAATTTATTTATTTATTTATTCAAGAAAATTATTTATTCTATTCGTTTAGCATGAAACTTCTAATTTTAAGAGACTGAATAGTGTAATAGAAAATTTTGTTTATTGCGTCAGTACTTAAGTTCTTGAACAAGCTTTCGTAGTTTGTTTCGGTGAAATCATACATGCGTATTATAAAATACCAAATTAAACCAGTAATGAATAATATTAATGCAGATCAAGATAATAATACTTGCCAGTTTTCAGTTCATTTCCAATTCGATATAAATTCGGTCTCACTTCATCAAAATACTTTAGCATAAGCGCCGACTACGTGGAGGGTTTGGGTCTTGAGCGGGGGCGGGTAGTGATGCACGCGAGACGAGACGAGACGAGAAATATAAAATATCGATCTCGTCTCGTTTTCGTATCTGTAATCTCGTTCTCGCTCATTTTTTTGGATCTCATCTCGTTCTCGCACGAGAGTCTCGCTATAAAAGTAAGCGCTTGCGCACTACGTATTTACGTAACTGTTTAACTGCAAGAGACAAGTTCGCACCAAAAGCACCGTCTTCCATGTATTTGCAACCGTATAACTATAATAAAGAGACGAATCACTAAATTCTGGTCACCAAATTATTTCAATACGAACATTTACGGTCACCAGAAAATGTGATAAGTTAGTAAATAATTTAATTTACCTCTAAAATATCCAATTTATCATCAAATTGTGATCTCTAATCTATTTCAATGCGAACATCTGTTAACACATTCTGTCAGCAGTAAAACGAATTACACATGCAAAAATTATTTTTTGTAACTAAAAGTACCTACCTACACTTTTTCATTAAATATAAACCACTATTTAAGTAAGATTAAGTCATAAAAAACCGCTACACTGGTAACCGGCCGGCAACCAATCACTCCGCTTCTTTCCCTGTTGGCTCCCATCGACGCTTAATATAACATCCTTTACTTTTCAGGGACGACAATAGTTTTATAAACCGTGGTTTTAACTGGGGTTACCGATTTTGTCTTTATTTTTGCATTTCCTCACTCTGTGAACGAATCGACTAGATAGACTCAAAAAATATAGTGAATTCATATAATTTTCACAATTACGTGTTCTATGCATGAATTAGCGTTGACTTCACTCCTTGTACGATGCATTTTTCATTGAATTTATGAATCAAAGCTATAAAGTTACAAATACCTTTTATTGCGATACTCTCGCGAGAATCTCGCGAGATTTCTCGCTTCTCGCAGTTGTTATATCGATTTTAAACTGCAATCTCGCTCTCGTTCTCGTCTCGCATAATGCAACGAGACGAGACGATATGCGAGAGTACTCTCGCCTCATCGTGCATCACTAGGGGCGGGGGACACGGAAAAATCTGAGGCTCTGCTCTGCACTATAATAAAATTTTCAGATTTTAGAGAAAATTACTATAGATTTTGCAGAATTCTGTGAAATAAATTTTATACAGAGTGATCAAAAATGGTTGAAGATCATGTGATCACTTTTGTTCCAAAATAATGTTAAAATTATATTCCATATTCATCAAAACTATATTCCACATATGACAGACACCATATCATTAACGATATCTTTATACAAAACAGATTAGCATACCCAGCAATGGGTAATAAGCCGTGATGTAATATATATATATATATATATATATATATATATATATATATATATATATATATATACAGGGTGGTGAGTTAAATGACGCAGCATAGGGGTTTCAATGGTTTAATCTTAATGTGCAGTTATTTGCTACCCTAATTATTTTAGAGCAAAATTCTATTTAGGTTTTTGCTATAGGAAAAAATACTACATCCGAATATGCTAATGTTTATAAATTTTCAATTTCTGAAACCGTAAAAATAGTCGAAAACAATAATAACATTTTTGTAAAAATCATTGATGCCATAGAACAAAAGCGCAAACATATGTCACTACTTAAAGAAATCCTAAATTTCGTTCTCGTCAAATTGCATTGTTGTAATCAACAAATACATTGTTGTCATCAACACTACAATACAGGTGTTTTCTTTATCCTAGTTTTGAAAATAATTTTAAACGTCAACAATCTTTGACAGATGTTTGCACTTTTGTTTAAAACGAGGAAAATGAAAACTCCTTTATTGTAGTTGATGACACCGATATGTGTTGCTGATTACAACAATGTAGTTTGACGATAACCAAATTTAAGATTTCTTTAAGTAGCGACAGATGTTTGCGCTTTTATTTAAATTTTTGTTCCATGGCATCAATGATTTTTTCAAAAATGTTATTATTGTTTTCGACTATTTTTACGGTTTCAAAATTAAAAATTTATAAACATTAGCATATTCGGATGCAGTATTTTTTCCTGTAGCAAAAACCTCAATACAATTTTGCTCTAAAATAATTAGGGGAGCAAATAACTGCACATTAAGATTTTACCATTGAAACCCCTATGCTGCGTCTTCCAAGTCACCACACTGTATATATATATATATATATATATATATATATATATATATATATATATATATATATATATATATTCATTCAGGTGAATATAAAGAATACGGTTCTTGAGATTATTCTTATGACTGCTTCCAAATTCGAAAAGTATGCCTATGGAACGGCACACTTCAGGTATTTTTGATCACTCTGTATATATTTTCATCATACATATACAATTTATATTCTATTTGTCTAATGGTGAGTTTCGCTATAAATTTAAAAAAGTCAAGATTTTTAAAAAAATTAGTTAGATACTTTGTCATACGATAAATTCGCACCTTTTGTATAATTTTATTTCTTTATGCATAAATTTTAAGAAATAAAGTTTTTATTTGGTAAATTTTCTGTTGCTCCTTTTTAGCCCCCACAGGAAAATTCAAAAATCGGCGCCTATGCGCATTAGACAACTCAAACTTAATTTATTTTGATAGTAATGATTGTAGTAATTTAAACGAAAACCTGCTTGTAGCGATAAAAGATGCAGCATGTATCTCAGGAATGCTAAAAATAAATAAAAATATTACTCATTGCAATGAATACAAAAATATTAATTCTTGGTTCAATGATACTGTAAAATGTCAAAAAAAAAAACTACCAAAAATCAAACTTGCAATCTGATCTTAATGCATACTTAGATGCTAAAAAATTATACTTACACCATCCGATTTTATAAAAATCTAGTGTAGCCAATACCATACCTCCCGCCATTTACAACCCGAGTCACAAAAAAGATTAAGTTAATCCTTATTTTTGGATTAGCGAATTTTACTCTAATTTTCACAGTTTATTTCAAAAAATATAGTATAATCTAATCCAAGTAACTTTCTTTTTTTAAACCCCTCAACAGGATTAAATCCCAATTGCAGAGTGGGTTCACATTCACACACATCCATGCCTTAGTGGGATTCGAACCCAGAGCCCCGAGGGCACTCATGACATGGGGCGTTGCTCTAACCATTGAGCCACAGGAGCTATAATAAAATGAGGAATAAATTTTAAATACCGGGATAGAATAGAATTCACTAATCCAAAAATGAGGATTAGCTTAAACATTTTTGTGAATCGTTAATTTTTATTAATCTAAATACATACCTACATATTTACTTATGCTGGAAACTGTATTGAATTCCTTTTCTACTTTTCTATTTACTTTTTTTTTTAAAACGTTACTAATATTATTTTGAAATGATTAGTTCTTTGATAGTGACATTTATCTGACAGTTACTTCCAGTTGACCAGTTATAACCAAAATCTAATCAGCTCTTCATATGGACGCAGGAATACGAAAGAATTATAATTTTTGGAATTGTAGTATTAGATTTATCGTAGACGAAAATTTTGTTACACACACACACACACACACACACACACACACACACACACACACACACACACACACACACACACACACACAGAGAGAGAGAGAGAGAGAGAGAGAGAGAGAGAGAGAGAGGACACAGAGAGAGAGAGAGAGGACACAGAGAGAGAGACACACACACATACATACACACACACAGAAAGACAGACATCGTAAAAATAGTAAAATCGTTTTCTAGGGACCTTAAAACGTGCTTATTCATTAAAAACTCACCACCGAATTTCTTGACCAAAGACAATACCTTCCTTACCTAATGGTGACGGAAGGTAAAAAGTCTAAACTTTTATGTAAATAAATCATCTATCTATCTATCTTTTGGGTGGCCCGTTTTAGAATTTCACCCTCTATATTATTAACTTATGACATAACTAACAGGCTAAAGTAATTGGCAGTACCTATAGTTTTAATATGATACCAAACATGATAGTATTCGATCTAAACTACCTTTTTTCTTTACCGTAATGTATTAAATGGGTATATGTTTGGCGGCCATTTTGAAAAAAATGACGGGCTACAGATCGTGTGATCAAAATAAAAAGCATAATAAAACGGATAGAGTATAATCAATATTCATTTAAATTTTAACTAACTTGATTTTAAATACAAAGCACGAATAGATAATTTTGCTGCAGAATAAAAATTATATGAAATAATGTACTCTACACCGCACGGTAAATTGAGTGACAGACTACATATGATAATTATTGCATTTTAAAGTTGCATTTTGTACAATGTTTTGTTATTCTGGTATTTCCGAATCATAGAGACGAGACAATTTCTGTTTGTGGATATGTATATTTATTTATATTTATAGATTTTCAATGCTATTTTTAGCTCAACCTCTAATGTATCCTCAATAAATGAATCTTGTCTGTGACAGGTATAATAGACAATAACAATGTACCGACAAAGAGAGCATTCTCTTTTAAATATTACCTTGATACAAGTTTTCATTGTTTTCAAAAATATGAATTAATAAATAAGCAAATAAATATATAATCACGGCTTATTACCTAGTTCTGGAGGTTTTTAATTTGCTTTTATTCACAAATTTCGGTAATAACGACATATCCGTATCGTTGAGGGTATTTACTTTTGTGCTATTTTAATTTGGACATAATTACTGTAATTATATATATATATATATATATATATATATATATATATATATATATATATATATATATATATGATTTATACATCGTTACGATATAATGAAACATCGACATACCATATCGATATATTGATACATCAACATTCCAATACATCGATATATCGGTATATCGATATATTTAATTTAATTCACATCGAATATTAAAATCTAGATACCGAACAGCTACTACTGGTTTTCAAGACCCATATAGCTGCTATAGCTTGAAAAGCTTGAAATAGTTTAAAAAGGCTTGAAAAAGCTTGACAAAGCTAGAAAATCAAGCCAAGCCTAAAATATTTAAAGCTTGAAGTTTTCAAACCAAGTCAAGCTTTGTTTCCATCAAGCCCAAACCAAGCCAAGCCTAACAATAAAAAAGCTTCAAGTTTCTAGCCAAGCCAAGCTTTTTATTTCAAGCCACGTAGCTTGGCTTGGTGAAACCTTAATTATCTGCTCCTGGTCTGTAAATTATATCATATTTGTACGATGATGACTCTAATTCATTTTTAATTTTATTTGCATTATTGTTTGTAGACATGAAAGAAACATATTTTGATCAGTTTTTAATTTAAAGTTTTGACCAATAAAGTAAAATCTCCATTTCCGTAATACTTCTACAATAGGTAGCATAAGCTTCTGTTTCGACAGAAGAGTGTCTTTGGTCAGTTTTAGATAGTGTTCTTGAAAAGAACGCCGTCCAGATTGTGATAAAGTCGCACCTATAGCATAGTCAGATGCGTCAGTTTCGACAACAAATGCCTTATTCTCATTGATTGAGTCAACAATAGATTTTGCTATTTCATGTTTCAAATCCTCGAAAACAGAGATAACATTTGGCGGCATATGAAACTTTTTCTGTCGGACCAAAGGTAGAATTTTATTTGAAAATTGTTTTATCCATTTTAAAAAATGTGCAAACATGCCTATTGCTCTCCGCAATGATGCAACATTTTCTGGTACTGGTAAATTTAATAAAATACGTAGTTTTACAGAATCTGGTTTTATGGTTCTATTTGAAATGGCGTAGCCAAGAAAATTATTGCTTTTTTTGGAATATACGCTTATTTTTGTTTAATGTTAGGTTGAACTTTTTTGTCGTGTTTAATATTTTTTGCAAATTTAAATCGTGTTCTTCTTGACATTTTCTACAAGATAACACCATCTAAATAAGAATTCGTACCCTTTAAACTTTCGGAATGTATTAAATTGTTAATTACTCTTTGAAAACTGGCTACTCCGTTAGTGACACGAAACGGAATTCTCAGATATTGGTATAATTTTCCATTTGCTTCAAAGGCTGTGTTAATTTTTTCTTGTGTTAAAATTGGAATTTGGTGATAAGAACTGTAAAGATCTATACTGCTAAAAATGTCATATTTAGATACTTGCTGAACTAAGTCATCTATACGAGGTAAAGTATACGCATCAAGAAAAGTAAATCTATTTATTATCTGTAAATAATCTATTACCATTCTCTTTTTATGGTTTCCTTTTTTCGTAACTAAAACTTGGGCTCGCCAGGGTGAAAGACTCTCTTCAATTATTTCTTCCGATAATAACTTCTCAGTTTCTTGTTTTATAAATTGTAAATCATCTTCTGTATACCTTTTTGATTTTATTGCAATTGGTTTGCATTCTGACGAAAGATTAGTGAATAAACTTACTGGTTCTATATTTGCAGCAGGCGAGCAACAAATAGACATTGTTTCTTTTGGATATACATTGTGAGATTTGAGTTGGTGTATTTTGTAACATCACATACTGATAATCAATTAAACTTTCCTAACTGGCTGTGTCTTGTTACATGTCGATTTCTCTTACGCCTACATCTCAGTCAACCTTGATGACGTCCCCGCGTTGCGGTCGTCTTCGTCATCTTGACCCACTCAGCTAGTTCATTCTCAAGGGCAGGTGAACGACCTCCACCGACGCTTGTGCAAAGATTTAACGTGTTTATTGGTAAAGGATTACAAAATCTTTATTTTTCAAGTCTTCTTCGTTAGCAGCTTGTGGAGTTGCACGTACAATTTTGGTGTCGCTGAAGTTACCGTTTTTATCGTTTTTCGAAAGATTATCCTCGTGTGAGGGAATTTTTGTACGGCAACTAATTTTTTGGAACAGAGTGGTTCCTCCGTGTATTCGGGATTTAATACACACAGTCCTGCAACTGAATTTACTTTTAAGCCGCTTATCAACTTAGGTGAGTTTGCACATGTGATTCACTTACCGTTCTCTTATATTTTCGTCGCCTCGAGTTCTAAGAGTAATCGTTCTTTTTAGGCTTTTTATTTTTTACTTTTATTCTCAAGTTACGTCTCTTTTACGTTACCGTCTTGTCACGATTACGTGCACAATTATCGACTTTATTCTCGCTACGTCTATCGTGACGTCACCCCATCGATTGTGACTTTACATATCAATCACGAGCTGTACATCACGTATCGAACCTCAAGGTTGATTGTTCAGCTTTCGTTGATGAAATAGCTGTGCTGTTTGACGCCTACGACTGATTATCTGGAAGCTACCACCACTATTCGCCATCACAGTTTCCTGTACTTGCGGGGAAAACACCTGGTGCACCTGGTTTGGCTATCTGCACACACCTCGTCTGCGATTGGAGCTTTTGGTGTCATCTGCCGCCTCCAAACTCACAGCCCGCCGTGTCAGCCCAGCGCCAGCGACCAAATAAGAGTCTTTCACTTTATTATTCTATGCTATTTATTGGGACAACGGCTTCCCTGTTGTTCAACCCATTTATATCAAACGTACTGTCATATTTCATAACCTGCATTCATGTGTATTATGTAATGTCAAAATCGATTACTTTTATTAGTTGTACTTACGCCTTATATAATTGTTCAACGTACGTCATTGTTTACCAAGCCGATTCGCGGTCGACTTGTATATTTAATTCATTTGTAAAATGGATTACGAATCTGCGAACGACTTCGATTAGGTTAGAATTCCGTTCAAGTTGTTTATTTACTGCGATTGACGCGCATATCTTTGGCCAACGACGCGCACACCATCGCCCGCGCCATTTTTAAATATTACTTACTTTTTGTCAATGCCAACCGCAACCGCTCGCAGGCACGCACGATTCAGTGTTGTTTTGTTACTAAAATATTTGAATGTTCCCGCGAACCGGGCTTAAGGTTTTTTTATGGTTGTAGAAGTACGGCTATTAAATATTCGTTTTATTTTACGTACAGAGTTTATGTTCGAAGCATGTTCCCCTATTACCATTCTCGTTAACATCACTATACTTCCTTTTTGCCGCATTTTCCCAGTTCCGTGCCGTGTGTCGAAACACGTCCGGTTGAGAGGAGCTGAATTTTATTTCGACTGGCGCCCTCTCCCTCTTCTTTGTGTAAAACTCACCCCTAATCTACCACTGAGTTACGCCGCTCTCACCATTACTTTCACGGGTTTAAAATCTGGGCATGGTAGTAAGATTTTTCGTATCGTCCATAATTTAACGTTGTCGCCCAGCTTTATCGTTTTTGTATTTTTATCGTTTACCATAATTATTATTCACTCAGGGCAAGAGTGGGTAATAATCTATTAGAGTTTTAGCATTATTCCCGTTAACGACTATCTCAATGATTGTTTTAGAAAGAGAAGTAAGTGCAACAACGATTATAGAAGCAGACGTTTGTTTATTATTCGACTGAACGTTGGTACTTCTTCAAACTGATGAAAAATGGCTTTTCTTTTCACATTTAAAACAAATTTCATCGTTAGCTGGACAATTAATTCGTTGATGTTTATTTCTTCCACAAAAATAACATTTCAGATTATTGTTAGTAGATTAATGAATATTTTTCTGTTTCTCTTTGTAAACTACATTTATAACTGTCGTATTACTTTTGTAGAATTCTAATTATTGCTGTGCCATTTCTAAAGCTTGAGCTTGATTAATTGCATCTGAAAGTGGTAAAGTTATTCTTTTTCTTATTCTGCCTTGCGCTCCTTAGCATCCTCGATTGTTCTCTTCTGTTCTGGTCTGTTCTGTACTGCTCTTGTTAAATTTTTTACTCCTAGTCTCTTGATATCTTGTAATACTTATGCCCATATTCATAAACACTCGTAAAAATTTTAACGGTCTTTTATACAGTTCATAGATAAATTTGATTCTCTACCCTTCTTCTTCTTCCGATGGCCCATATATTTTCCTCAGTATTTTTCTTTCGAGGAGTAGTCTTTCATCTTCTTTAGCTATGGTCCATTTTTCACTTCCGCATGTGATCACTGGTTTGATTAGTGTGATATATATTTTTACCTATCGCTAAGAGAGGTATTGAATTCATGCTAAAAATCGCATATCCAGATTTTAGTGAATAAGCACGTTTTAAGTTCCCTAGAATCCGATTATAACATTTTTACGATGATGTACGTATGTGCGTGTGGATGTGTGGGTGGATGTTGGATTCACGATTTCTCAAATACTATAAGACTTAAGACATTTTTAACTACGGATTCCTCAATCTAATAATAATGGAAAGAATTGATTAAGTTTTGGTAACAATTGGACAACCGGAAGTAGTAGTTACAAGAAAAAAATCATCTAAATATTATTTATCGAAAATTTATGTAAATACTTATATTAAAGAACGTTAAATTCTTTATTCGATAAATATAAATTCTATATATATATATATATATATATATATATATATATATATATATATATATATATATATATATATATATATTCTATAGATTTAGAAATAAAGATATATATATATATATATATATATATATATATATATATATATATATATATATATATATATATATATATATATATATATATATATATAAAATAATTTAATGTAAAAGTTCTCACATCAAACTGCTTCAAGGGAAGAAATTCAAATGTTTGTAATTGACACATAAATGTCACTGTCAAAAATATTTGTATGCCACTGTCAAAAATTATTATGAAGATTATGAAAATAAAAAAAGTCAACAACGCAAAAAAATATAAAAGGAATTTGCGAAAAAATGACAAATATAAAGAAAAAGAAAATTGCAGGATGTTGAATATAAAGAAAATGTATGTATTGTACATAATTTATATTAAAATATCCCACAGATTTTGCAAATATATGTGAGAATTATTTTTTAGTGAGACATGAATATATGTATTTGTATTTAAAAATATTTTTCGTGTTATGCGTACAACCAGGTAAATTATCTGGCAAAAGGTTATGTGCTGGCCACATCGGGTTTTTAGCTTAGTGTTTTGTGATACTGCTTTCGATTTCATTATTTTCATACTTGCATAGTAGCTCTTGTTGCCCAGTATTATCTTTTTTCTTATTTCTTCTGACGTATTATTGTCCTTGTTTAGTATCGCACTTAGGTATACAAAATTGTCACTTGTTGGAATGTGTATCCATCGATGTTTATGTCTTCATTTTCTACTTGTTGTCTTTTCCTTGTTACCAGCAGTTTACTATTTTCTTCGGTGATTTGGAGTCCAATTTCTTTTGTAGCTTTTTTTTTCTAATCTTCTGAATGTTTCTTCAAGTTCTTCTTTGTTTGTCGTAATGACAATGACATCATCGGCAAATGCCATTATTGGGTTTGCATTTGTGAATATATATCCACTTCTATTTATTCTTGCTTTTCTTATTGCTTTTTCCAGTGCGAGATTGAATAGCAGTGGGGCTACCGCATCTCCTTGTCTTATGCCTGATTTTGTTTCAAATATTTCTGATTTGTCTTGTCCCATTTTAACTTTTTTTAGAGTGATGTCTGCTGTTGTCTTGGTTAATCTAATGAGTTTTCCCAGTATTTTTAGATCTTGCATTATTTTCCAGAGTTCACTCCGTTTGATTGAGTCATATGCTTTCCTAAAATCAATGAATAGGTTGTATGTTTCTGCATTGCTTTCCCAATTTTTCTCTAATATTTGTTTTATGGTGAATATGTGGTCTATCAAGTTAGATTTTCTAATAGATGCTGCCTTATTTGTGGAAATAGTAATCCAGTTATGAATGAATCACGTATATAATCATTATTTTGTTCTGCTTTGAAATAATGTATTGTTTAATTGATTCTGTTAGTCGTTGCTGTCGAGTTTGAAGATTATATCTTGCAAAAATTTCACTTTTTGGTTTTACGTAAAGACTTTCAAGACATTTAATCTCATCATCATACTTCTCACATTCACTTGTGTATTCATATACTGATGATGATATATGATTTATCAAAAGGTCGAGTTTTTGATCATTTTTAACTTCAGCTGTGTTAATGAAATTATTAAACGTTTAAAACCAATGTCTCCATAATTGAAAGGATTCGAATTAGGATCAGCACTAAATCTCTCCGGTCTTAGTAACTTTTCCATTTAATTATAGTTCAGTAAATAGTAATGAATGTAGACCTTTTAGTTTGGGAATTAAGGCTTTAATGAACTATAATTGAACTATACAAAGATAGACATTGAAAAGATTGACATTAATATAAATAACAACATAAACAATAATAGATATCTTCATCATTACAAGGGTGTTGTAAAGTATTCCTAGTGTAACCACGGCACATATTGTAACCACGGCACATGTTGTAACCTTATATTTACTACGTTTACATGCAGTTTTGAAAATGGTTTCAGTTTTCAGTCAAAATTATGCAAAACTGTTTACATGCAGTTTTCAAAACAAGTTTAAAAATTGATTTGAAATCAGTTTCGGCACATGCGCATTTATCTAATGTAAGTGACAGATCCTCTTCACTCCAAATACTTCGTTTTGTTATTATTCCAATTATTTTTTATACTTTGTACCACTACGCACTAAAACTACACAACTGTGAGTATATTTGAAGGTTAGTAACACAAAACAACAGAAACGTTACACTCTGTACGCATGTTTTCAAGTCCAACCCATGAATTTTAGTTTTGGTTTGAGATAATTCAAAACCGTTTTGACACTGTACACATGACGTTTTCAAAACTAGAAACGTTTTAAAAACGGTTTCAAAACTGCATGTAAACTCAGTAATTATCTTATGGTTTTAAAATAAAGTGTTTTAAAAATATAATTTCTAGTTCTTAATTTATTATTTATATTACTTCTACCAATTATTTTGGATAATCTTACAAGAAATAAAGATAATATATATATATATATATATATATATATATATATATATATATATATATATATATACATTTGCAGACCCACGTGGAGTAGCGGTAGCGCTGTCGCTTCATGCTTCAAGGATCCTGGGTTCGAATCCCAGATAAGGCATGGTTGTTGTGTGTGTCTTTCATCATTTCATCTTCATCACTGACGCATAAAATCGAGCATAAAATGTGAATTGATATAAATAATTCAAGGAAAGCTGTCTCCTCGGCTGTCTCATCCCCATATAATTTCACCGCTTATATACGACAATGTATCAAGAAGCGTGTAAAATAAATAATAAATAATAATATTTCGCATTTGTTGTAATTAACGTCGTTCAGCCAAAAACTTGCCGACAGTTGTATGGTAACTATATCGTTATATGTAGAATAGGGTGATTATTGAGCAGTTGATGAGCATTGTTTTTTCTGTATAAATAATATATAAACGATTTTATGCATTATTTAAGAGATAAATACTTCAAATAACAATTATAGAAGAATTAATTGTAAAATCGTTAATGCAAATTATTTTTCTGTAAAATAATCTAAAAACGATTTGGCATGCCATTGGCAAAGAAAAAATGCTAGTCACCTGCTTATTAATCACATTTTAATTAGTTGTTCATTCTAACGGTCCATGTATTTTTGTACAAATTTCATTTATATTACGTGTGTCTTATTTTTAGATTATTAGTTATTAGTAAAATAATACTGGTTCTCCGAAAAAGGTTGCTTGGAAATAAGAAATATTTTAATTATTGCCTTAATATATTTTTGATTGAATATACAATTTATAAATGAGGTCTTGTGGCTTTGTATGATAGCTGATAGGTGTCCGGTTGTGGTTTGAACGACCCGGATACGATTTTAATCGACGTTTAACTTGAAACTTGATACTTATTTCCAATTTTAAAATAGCATAAAACTGACTCCTATGGCCCTGTGATGCTTTCCCCACGTATGCTTCGACATCTGGGATTAGGAACACGTTGCCAAAAATGAGTAATAAAACGTGCTGATGTATTTTATATTCACAAACTTGTATGCTCTGTTCCATTTAAACCATTCAGTAGATGGCACTGGCGACAGCGCAAATCTGAAATAGCCGAAATTACATTGGGTAAACTTGTCTCTTGTCTCTAATTTCAGCCAATCAGAGATGTCAAAACTATTCCCTATGCTCCGCAATACTGAATGGCTTAAATGGTACAAGGTATGCATTTTAATATGTGCACGTTGCACTATTAACAGCTCGGCAAAAGTCATAGCGATGATCAAAGTATGACAATTTAGTGTGTGTCAACCAAAATTATAGTTTTATAAATAAGCAAACTAAGCTCAATTAAAACCTAAGCAATCGAAAACTCTATGGCCAGTATTCTCATCTCTTGAAGTAGCGCTACTTCCGAAAAATCGCTACTTCAACTGTCACATGTCAAATTTAATATTAAAAATTAGAGAATTAAAAATAAAATGAATTATAAATGTCACTTATATCAAATATTATAGGTTTCATTTACAAAATTATGAAACCCATTATTATCTAAGCATAAAATAAATAGTATATTAAAGAACGTGTTTTATGAGTCATGTTTTTTCGCACGCGTCAAAATTTAGAAAATGAGCGTTAACGAGTTTTTTAATTGACAAGTGCGAAAGAAAGTCTTAAAAATGAGTTCTTTATACTATTTTTTTATATTTTGGGCCTTCTACAATAACATTTACTTACTCAATTTGAGATTATATTTCTAACCATTTGTACATTTTCATGTAAATAATCTTCCCTAAATAAAAAAAAATAATAATAATTTGGACATTATATTACTAAAATGAATTGTCAATTAACTAAAAATAAATTAGGTAAAAATGAGTTAAAGAAACGTCATCTAGTACCAACCGGCTAAAACAAAAAATGTGTACCGAAATAAAGTCATTACGATACGCAATTGCGTATCGTAATGACTTCATTAAGAACGCAAAATATAAAAATAAAAATTTTAAAATCGAAAAAACGTTACTTTGGAAGTAGCGATACTGCAAGAGGCGAGAATACGGGCCTATATGTCTATACCTGACCTACATACACACATACATACATACATACATACATACATACATACATACATACATACATACATACATACATACATACATACATACATACATACATACATACATACATACATACATACATACATACATACATACATACATACATACATACATACATACATACATACATACATACATACATACATATATATATATACATACATACATACATACATACATACATACATACATACATACATACATACATACATACATACATACATACATACATACATACATACATACATACATACATACATACATACATACATACATACATACATACATACATACATACATACATACATACATACATACATACATACATACATACATACATACATACATACATACATACATACATACATACATACATACATACATACATACATACATACATACATACATACATACATACATACATACATACATACATA
>OY720448.1:51807342-51808699 GCA_963082715.1 Harpalus rubripes
ATACATACATACATACATACATACATACATACATACATACATACATACATACATACATACATACATACATACATACATACATACATACATACATACATACATACATACATACATACATACATACATACATACATACATACATACATACATACATACATACATACATACATACATACATACATACATACATACATACATACATACATACATACATACATACATACATACATACATACATACATACATACATACATACATACATACATACATACATACATACATACATACATACATACATACATACATACATACATACATACATACATACATACATACATACATACATACATACATACATACATACATACATACATACATACATACATACATACATACATACATACATACATACATACATACATACATACATACATACATACATACATACATACATACATACATACATACATACATACATACATACATACATACATACATACATACATACATACATACATACATACATACATACATACATACATACATACATACATACATACATACATACATACATACATACATACATACATACATACATACATACATACATACATACATACATACATACATACATACATACATACATACATACATACACACACATACATGCATATATTACAAAATAAAAGCATAAATATTAATTACAAAATTTCATTATTGAAATTGTTATATTCTGCTACAAAAGCAATTATTAATTACAAATATTTTTATAGCTTGCTTGAATGTTCTCAAGTTACTACAATTTTTAATTTCGGATGGTAATTTATTAAAAACATCTAGACCTAGATATTGAGGAGATTTTCTTCCTATATTTGATCTGTTGCAAGGCAATCTAAAGTCCTGTTTATTCCTTGTATTGTATTTGTGTAAATCCATATTTGTTGGAAATTTATGTTTATTTTTAGACATAATTGCACAATTCCAGAAATAATACAGAAGCTAATGTTAAAATATTATTTTTTTTGAATAAATTTCTGCATGAAGTTGACTGCCGGACTCCAGCAATAAATCTAATTATTCTTTTCTGGCAAATGAATATATCCGATGCCATTGGAGAGGAACCCCAAAAAGAAACACCGTAATTTAACACGGACCCAACATGTGCATGATATAGCATTATTAACTGCTCTGTATTAAGAATGTCTTTAACATTTTTAATTAAGTACCATGTGGAATTTAGTTTTTTAACAATATCATGGCAATGGTCGTTCCACAGATAAGTTAATTCATATGTAAACCCAAAAATTTTGTGTCACTCACCCTTTGCACCGTGCTGTTACTAATTTTAATATTCATG
>OY720448.1:51813899-51863899 GCA_963082715.1 Harpalus rubripes
TACATACATACATACATACATACATACATACATACATACATACATACATACATACATACATACATACATACATACATACATACATACATACATACATACATACATACATACATACATACATACATACATACATACATACATACATACATACATACATACATACATACATACATACATACATACATACATACATACATACATACATACATACATACATACATACATACATACATACATACATACATACATACATACATACATACATACATACATACATACATACATACATACATACATACATACATACATACATACATACATACATACATACATACATACATACATACATACATACATACATACATACATACATACATACATACATACATACATACATACATACATACATACATACATACATACATACATACATACATACATACATACATACATACATACATACATACATACATACATACATACATACATACATACATACATACATACATACATACATACATACATACATACATACATACATACATACATACATACATACATACATACATACATACATACATACATACATACATACATACATACATACATACATACATACATACATACATACATACATACATACATACATACATACATACATACATACATACATACATACATACATACATACATACATACATACATACATACATACATACATACATACATACATACATACATACATACATACATACATACATACATACATACATACATACATACATACATACATACATACATACATACATACATACATACATACATACATACATACATACATACATACATACATACATACATACATACATACATACATACATACATACATACATACATACATACATACATACATACATACATACATACATACATACATACATACATACATACATACATACATACATACATACATACATACATACATACATACATACATACATACATACATACATACATACATACATACATACATACATACATACATACATACATACATACATACATACATACATACATACATACATACATACATACATACATACATACATACATACATACATACATACATACATACATACATACATACATACATACATACATACATACATACATACATACATACATACATACATACATACATACATACATACATACATACATACATACATACATACATACATACATACATACATACATACATACATACATACATACATACATACATACATACATACATACATACATACATACATACATATATACATACATTTTTCATTTGTAGGGAATGAAAATAGGAGATGCTGCATACAATACAGAGTGGTACGAACTAGATGATGAAAATATTAAAATGGCTCTTATATTAATTAATCTGCGATCTCAGAAGAAAATAAATCTTACAGCAGGAGGAATCATGATACTGTCTTTGGAAAATTTTGCTGCTGTAAGCAACCTAACGATAATATTCATAAATTTATAAGATATTAATGTAATTTTTAATTTTTAGGTAGTGCGTGCAACATTTACACTTTTGACCTTCATTATAAATGTCAGATCCTAATTTAACAATACTAGTACACAAACAAAAATAAATTTTAATAATAGTAAATTTCTATTTTTTAAATTATAAAAAAAGAACCCGTACAAAAATCTAACTCTAAGGCTCAAAATGTACAAGCACTGGCAAACAGCATTTATTTTTACAAAACCAACGTTTCCAAAACACTTATGCCTTGGTAAGGGCATTGATTTTACATACTATTACGATAGTGTATTAATCAATGATCAGGGTAATTAAGATATATAAATGTACACCAAAACAT
Source organism: Harpalus rubripes (assembly GCA_963082715.1). Lineage (NCBI taxonomy): Eukaryota > Metazoa > Arthropoda > Insecta > Coleoptera > Carabidae > Harpalus > Harpalus rubripes. The sequence goes on from OY720448.1 coordinate 51,815,780, forward strand.
AAGTTTTGGAATAAGAAATGCTGTATGACAGATTTTGAATATTTGTTAACACATAATCTACACCACAGGCGAGAATTTTATCTACAATATATATATATATATATATATATATATATATATATATATATATATATATATTTCCTCGAATTCTATACTATTTAACAAAGCATATTTTCACCTATTAACGCCACGACAGCTTGAATACAAGGCACCTAAATAATTTATGATTTAAGTTATCCAAATAATAGGCCGACTGTGCGTTAAAATTTCATCATGCTTCTATGCTAATTCATACGAATATTTGCCTTCATGTAGGAGGTAACATAAATTGAAAACATTTTGTGACAAAAGATGTGGATAAAATCTTGTTTTCTAATAGGCATTAGGTATTCGTTTTTAACAAAGATTAAGTATCAATATTTGTCTCTTTATCAATAACTTGATAATGAAGGACAATCAAAAAATTATCTACTATTAATTTACTATTGGTTTCAACCCCTGAATCTAATACCAAAAACAAGGGTGTACTATTTTGTTGCGATAAGTTAAATTGAGTTAGTTACTTTGTCGAGTTCCTCAATAGGGCTGTTGCAAAAATTTGTATATGCCTTATAAGTATTAAATTTAAAAAAATATATATTATTTTTTAAGGTAGTTCGCCAGTAAATCGAGTTTCTATAGATGTTTATAACAATTTAACTGTGTTGAAAATAACCTAAGACATCCACATTTAAATTTTTATTAACTTCTGACATACATAAAATGAAATATACAAAAGGCAGGCGTTTTAACACAGGAAGCATAGAACCAATGCTATCAAAATCAACGTTTTGATTGATAGCGTAATTTTTCTTCTATACATTTTTATAAAAAAAACATATATAGCATAAGTTTCAAATGTGTTATAAATGACGATTAAATGTTAGCGCTGAAAATTAGAATATTAAAACACATTTATCACCCAAACCGGTATATACAGTATTAATACAAAAATAAAAACAAATCTAGATGAGCGTCGCCTGGCCGAACCCGGTCACGCGGAATCCTCCTTCACGCCGTGATTATTTCTGTAAAAGAATTAACACATGAGAAATACTCAGTGAGGAGGCAATCATTTACAAAAGGTTCAGGCATTCACACACCGTACACACATGTTGGCAACTACGGGCAGTACCGCTAGTTACTACGGACCCTCTGCCGCTTCGGTGGTGATCCGGAGACAATCCTCTTAACCAACTGGATCAGATCACTACAGCCCTAACTGCTGCTACGCTGGCGACCACAGAATGTGGGTCACTACAGCCTTCCCTGCTGCTACGCTGGCGACCCTCGGGTTCACACGAGCGGCCACTACGAAACCACTGCCGCTTCGGTGGTGATCCGGAGACAATCCTCTTAACCAACTGGATCAGATCACTACAGCCCTAACTGCTGCTGCCGTTGGTGACACCAGATGCGGGTCACTACAGCCTTCCCTGCTGCTACGCTGGCGACCCTCGGGTTCACACGAGCGGCCACTACGGAACCACTGCCGCTTCGGTGGTGATCCGGAGACATTCCTCTTAACCAACTGGATCAGATCACTACAGCCCTAACTGCTGCTGCCGTGGGCGACACCAGATGTGGGTCACTACAGCCTTCCCTGCTGCTACGCTGGCGACCCTCGGGTTCACACGACGCGGCCACTAAAGTACCCAGTACTGCTCACACGCACACTCACACTCATACACACGCTAGACTAATTCTCTCACCTGACTCACTATAATATCGATGTTCTCACACTGAAATCTAGAAATAAACTGAAATAAAATACGTGAATACCAGTATCATTAAATGTAGCTCTTATCCAACAGCATGGGTTAAGTACCTAAATAGCTAATTAGAGACAAAACATAAAAAATTTAGTAAAATTAATCTTACGCAAAATAATATCTGTGACAAATGTAGATTAGCAATTTAAATATCTAGTGTTGTGTTATTTAAATATCTAGTAATTGTTTCGTTATTGTGTGTGATGTGTTTTTGATCTGTCAAATGTAATACTTATTGTCAGTAAATATATTTTCTTTGAATAAAGTATTTCCTTGCTTTGCATCAGGTTATGAGTCCAGCAAATATGGCTCTACTTAACAGTATTGATGAAAAATATTTCATGAATGTCGTTGATGGTACGAACTTCACAAACTGAAATTTTCGCATTAAAACACTACTGGAAGACATAAACCTTTTGGATTTTATTGAGACAGGTTTAAATGATATTATTAAGAATATTACAGAAACACCAGTCCGCTGACAATTCAATGAATTCCCGCGTCTAACGGTTTTAGTTCAGCCTAACGTCGGTAGTTGCGCTGAGGTCGCCGGGTCGTTTGTGATTGTTTCAACTCGTACGATTTTAGCCAATAAGAATTTGTTTTGTCAAACGTCACAAACGTCAGCGAGATTCAAGTTTGAAGTTTACTTTCCGAGCAAAGATGTTTAATAAACTGAAATCGTAAAATCTCTTGATAATTATTTGTAATCTGCTCATCATACAATATACTTTGCTTCAAATATAAAGTTATTTTTCTCGTTTGTCAGCAAGTGCTTTGTATTGTGGATGCAAAATATTTCACCATGAGCATCATAAGTAAAGTAAGTATCAATTATCTATACTTATTTTAATGATTTAAGTTTTGTTATACAGTTTTAATAAATAGTAATCATTTTAGTTAACTATATGAATAGCAAATTTTATTAAACGAATTTTTATCAATTTGGGAACTGAAGATTAATTATCTATCTTTTTATAGAAATGTGTATACGAAGTATGTGTGACAAATACGTTACCAGTGGAAGAACATAGTAGATTATTTTGTTTTCCAAGAACGAAAGTATTAAGACAACATTGGCTACGAAAGTAGATAATTTGCAAAGTTCAATGAATATTTTAAATAACACCGTGCAAAATATCATTGAAGAAAACAAAATTGAAAATGCCGAACTGGAAAAGGATTTAATAATAAAAGATCAGCAAATAGAATTATTAGAAAGGAAGGTCCGAGAGAAAAACTTTTTATTTTTTAGTGTACCTGAGGAAAAAGGAGAAAAGTTGGAAGAAGACATAGTTAAACTATTAAACATCAATTTGAATCTTCCAAATATTACTGCTGTTGACTTGGAAAATGTGTAAAGGATTTATTATTTATTTATTTATCAAGAATACACTGCCCATACAGGCGAACCCGAAATGGGGCAGGAACAATATTTACAAAAAAATAAATTTTACATTGATAATATAGAAGTACATACAAATTAATTTTATATTACTATACACAACAAAAAAATGAAATTATAGAAATACATCAAGGATCAAGAATTACTATAACAAAAATGTCTTATTGTAATACAAATAAAATAATCAGTAACCAATTAAGTTAATACTCACTAAAAGCAAGGACACTCCTTTTGAATTCAGAAAAAATAACATGAAATATATCAGTTTGATTTTCTATCACATGAAAAAAATTAAGCATCATGTATAATGGTGACTAAAAATATATTTGTACGTGCTTGATGCAAATGAAATGTATGATGGGTACGAGTATTAAATGGTGGTACACGGTACACGAATATTAATTTGGTCTAAAAACCTGAGTACGAGTCCGTCGACTAGAAAGTTTAATAAATTGAAAATATTCAAGTAAATAATCATATGAAATATTGTAATCTGGATATGTATTGTTTGCTTTATACTACAGATATCGCAGAAACTTTCTTTGAATAGATTCTATATGTAAGGAATGAACTCTACAAGACGGATTCCAGACAAATGAACAATATTCAAGGTTGCTTCGAACAAATGCGTAATAAAGTTGAATAGTTGGTTCAATAGTAGTAAAATTACGCGAATTTCGAATTATAAATCCTAGCATTTTATTTGCTGATGCTAATATGTCGTTAAAGTGTACATTAAATGTTAGTTTGTTCGTGAAAGTGATACCCAGATCTTTTATTTGCGAACAGCGATTGAGAGGAATATCAGATATAGTGTACGGAAAAAGAATATGTACATGTTTACGAGAGAACGACATTATTTTACATAGTAATATTTAGTTATACTTTATTGGTGATACACCAATTTTGCAATATATTCAAGTCTTCTTGCAGTCGATGACAATCATTAATATTGTTAATACAAGAGTATATCTTAAGATCATCCGCGTACAGTAAATTTTTATTGCATAATAAACTTGGAAGATCATTTATGAATAATAGAAATATAAGTGGCCCAAAGTTAGAGCCCTGTGGAATTCCTGATGTAAATTCCTGGGGTAAAATTAGAGGAATTCATATGAGAAACGTTGACATTTACAGATCTATTATTTATGCTCTGTTCCATTTAAGCCATTCAGTAGATGGCACTGGCAACAGCGCAAATCTGAAGTAGCTAAAATTACATTAGGTAAACTTGTCTATTTGTCTCTAATTTCATCCAATCAGAGATGTCGACACTATTCCCTATGCTCCGCAATACGAATGGCTTAAATGGAACAAGATATAAGCATGAAGTTATAAGATTAATTAGAATAGCGGATAATCCATAGTTTTGCAGTTTCGCGATTATAATATCATGCTCAATTCGATCGAAAGCTTTTGTGAAGTCAGTATAGGTTAACGTCAACCTGTTTATTGCTATCTAAAGTAGAACATATAAATTGTGTAATATTACAAAGATTAGTTAAGGTAGATCTATACTGAACAAACCCATGCTGTGAATTTGAAATATATTGTTGAACGTGTGTTATTGATGACAGTGACTAAAATTCGTATATAAATATCACTACCCACAAGTTCAGTATTTTGCGTATCCCCTGGAAATACCCGTAAAACCCATCAGCCAGGATTTAAATTGATAGATCACTTGTTTATTGAATACGAATCTATTTAAATATATAATTCTGAAATTACAATACATCTGTCACTACTACTTTTTTTCTACGGCTACTTCATATTATTACAAAAAAATATACAAAACAAAGCAACTAAATCAATCTGTAACATTCTCTCTCCCACAATTTCACCTCTTCTCCTTTATGGACGAAAGGAACTTTCATTTAAACCACTCGAACTTGATCGTCATCTCCAGGGAAAGTCTTGTGTCATGATACCTTTTTTCCAAGAGCTTCGTCCCGCCAAATCATTCACCAAATTACTATATCTCCTTCCCGTAATGGCTGCTGTTTAGTTATCCATTTGTGGCGCTGTATAAGTATTGGTAGATACTCATCTTTCCATCTGGACCAGAATTCATCAGCTAGTTTCTGTGCATAACGCCACATACGACGACAGGTTTCTCCATCACTGAAATTGCCAGGTATAAACTTGCCTTGTACACATCTAAGCTGCAGAAGATGATTAGGTGTAATGCATTCAGGATCCTTTGGGTCCGGTGAAGCCACGGTTAGAGGTCTATTGTTCATCATGTCTTCTACTTCTGACAATAAAGTTAACAATGTGTATTCCTTAGGAGCCCGAGATTTTAGGAGCTTATTAAGGATCTTCTTGGCAATGCCTATCAATCTTTCGTGGCTCCCTCCCATATGAGGAGAAGCTTGAGCATTAAAGTACCAATCAATTCCACACTGCAATAAATAATTTTCAATTTGTTTTTGATTTCACTCACGAATACATTTCTTAATCTCGTTATCTGTGCCTCTTAGATTAGTCCCGTTATCACTATACAGATATTGAGCTGGACCGCGACGACAGTTGAATTGAATTAAACAATCTATAAAATCGCTTGTGGAGAGTGAAGGGACAAGATCAATATAGACACCTCTTGTAGTCATACATGTAAATAAAACGCCCCATCTTTTCTCATGTCTCCTTCCAATAGTAACTTCCATGGGTCCAAATAAATCTACACCAGTATGGGTAAAAGCTGCTGTGTGACTGGTCACTCTTCCTTCTGGCAATTCTCCCATTTCCTGTGGAATCGGCTTTGTTGTCTGAAATTTACAGTCTAAACATTTTCGAACCTCACTCTTCACAGCGGTGCGACATTCAAGAATCAATCCAATATTTCTCAGGGAATTAATGACCGTTTCTTGGCCTTGATGAGCATTTGTTACATGATGCCACTTGATAAGAAATCGAGTATATTGATGTTTAGGATTCAAAATGATTGGATTCTTTACTGACTGTGATACGTGTGGCGCTCGGTTAATTCTTCCTTTCACAATAATTAATCCTTCTTCATTTAAAGCTGGTGACAAGCTGTACAGTTAACTCTTCTTATCTACACAATTTCCTTGTTTTAGAAATGGTTTTTCTTCATGAAACGAATCAATTTGCACTTGGCGTGCCCACATCTTTTCAGCTTGCTGCATATCTTCAATAGTTATTTTATTTGATCCCTTACGAAATATTTTTCGGAATGATGCAATCCATAAATTAGATTTCTTAATCAATGTAAACCAGTTAGAAAAATCTTTTACATTAGGAAGAGGCAATCTCATATCTATATGACTTGCGACCATCATAACCTTCTTCTTTTCTAAACAATCTGAGTTAACTTCTTCCACATTCAATTCATATTTTGGCCAGACCTTTCTTTTCCATCAGGAACGAACTTCCGTTCAGCCAGCGGCAGCCTGAATGAAAAGTTACTATTGCTGTCGATCGCGTTCCGTCATCTGCTACATTATCCTTTGAAGAAATCCACTTCCAGTTTTCCGCATTAGTAAGATTTATTATTCTCCAATACGATGGGAGACGTATTGGCTAAAACGTCCTGTTTCAGACTTCAGCCAACATAAGACCGTTTTAGAATCAGTCCAGAATATTGTTTGAGAGAAAGTAAGATCTTCACCAAAAGACTTTTTAATGAAAGCTGCAAGTTTGCTTCCTAGTAATGCTGCTTGTAATTCCATTCTTGGAATGGACAAACCTTTGATTGGAGCTACTCTTCCTTTTCCTGACAGGAAAGTTAGTTTAATATTTTCTCCAGATATTACACGCAAAAAACTGACTGCACAATATGCTTCCTCACTCGCGTCACAGAAAGTATGTAGCTCGTATATTGAATCTTCTTCTGCAGTCTTTCTAATACAACTTGGAACTTTCACTGCCGTAATTTGAAGTTCTTGTACTCACTTTTGCCATTTCTCGTTCAACGTTGCTATCACTTCGTCATCCCATCCTACGCCACACTTCCGGATTATTTGGAAAATCAATAATCCTTTAATTTTCAGTGGAGTAAGAAAACCCAAAGGATTAAGTAAACTCATAATAAACGATGCCATTTGTCTCTTAGTAGGCCTAGAATATCCTGATAGTACATCTGCTGGTAATTTACTCGTGTTGAGCGTGAAAAGGAAACAATCTTCTACCGGATCCCATTGCAAACCAAGAGTTTTAGTTATTAGAATATCAGACTTGATTTTAATTTCTTTAGTTCCAGATACCCGTAGCTCTGCAGGAATTCGATTTATAACTTCCAGGCTACTACTATTCCACTTGCAGATTGGGAAACCTCCCTTCGCATGTATTAAAGTAACTTCTTGTTGAAGTTTGACGGCTTCCTCAATGGTATCAGCTCCGCTATGAAAATCATCCATATATGTGTCATGAATGATCGCTTTTACTGAGTTTGGATATTAATCTTGAAACTCTAAAGCGTTTTTATCCTTAACATAATTTGCTGCAATAGAACCAAATACTAAAACTTTCATTTGATATTCTTCTGGAGGATTGGTTCTGTTCTTTCCTCGATAAAGGACTGTCTGCATCGGCTGGTCTGATTTAATCATTCTAGTTTGGTGAAACATGTCACTAATGTCACCAATTATTGCAACCTTGGGCTTTTTAAATCGAGGTAAGACTTTTGGAAGTGGCTGTAATTTATCTGGCCCTGGCATGAAGAAATGGTTAAAAGAAACTCCATGTACCTGGGCGGCTGCATCTAATACCAACCTCGGTTTCTTGCTAGTATGATATACAAAGAACCATTGTAGATACCATTTCTTCTGGGTCAAATCTGATTTCTCTTCACATTTCATTAAAATTCCTTTTTTGATATATTCTTGAAACTTATTTTCGCATATTACCGCAAAACCTAGATTACGATCCATTTTTCTTTCCATACCGTACAGTCTTCGTAATGCTGTTGGTTTACTATCTGGAATAGTGGGATTTTCATTTCTCCACAGCAACCCTGTTTCCCATCTTTCTCCAACGCGTTGAGTGGTCTTTTCCATAATGGTCAAAGCTCAAACATCTTCCTTTGATCTGATGGGAGTTATTTCATTGAGTCCAAAATTATCAGTGGCAATAAATTCTTTAAGTAATCTCTCTAGATCGCTATCCTGATGCAAGTTGAGATGAAATAAACCCTTCTTACTCAAAACTAATCGTCCTCCACTTCCAATCAGTAGCCATCCAAGTCTTGTTTTTATCGCTGCAGGGGAACTTGAAGAAGGTTCTATTTTTTCTTTAGGATAAGATAACCTCCAATAATCATTACCAATGATGATAAGAGGTTTGACATTTCTCTGTGAACGAAGAAGTGCTTTTCTTAAAGTGGGATACTTTCGGTAAACTTTTTCCAAATCATAAGATTGGACGGGTAAATCCAAATTAAAAGTTGTAAATACTTCGGCCATTTTACAAAATTTTGCATTTGGAAAATCTCCAGCTATTTCAATCGAAACTTTCATAGAATCTTGTTTGTTTTCTTTACCATTGAAAACTCCTATATATAATGTCTCTTTCGGTCCATAAAGTTTAATTTCTTGTGCTAACTGTTCATCCAGTAGAGATAATAATTGTGCACCATTATCCATCATAGCGTAGCATGATACTACACCTTTAGGTTCATGTACTTTCACAGGAATGTACCATAGAAGATCTTCTACACCTTGTTGATTTATGTTGCCATGGTGAGCTGAAACGTGTTCAATTTCTTTATTCTCCGATTGCGTAGGAAATTTAGGGATACTTTTCTTGGAATTACATTCATGAACAAATGGATGATGACTGCGACTGCACTTGTCGATTCCGCATTCTTTCCTTCTTTTGCAATCGCTGGATTTGTGTCCTTTTCTTAAACAGCCGAAACAGAGGCCTTTTTCTTTGACAAGCTTTAATTTTTCATCTTCGTTTAATTTTTGAAACTTGCGACATTCTGACAAAATTCTATTCTATTTTTATTCTCGCGACCAGAAGCTCCAACATGGTGCTTATTTTTCTCCATTTTTTCATCGTCTTTAATGATATATTCTTGTCATCGATAGGCTTGGTTAACTTGTTAAAAATCCACGTATTGAAATTTTCTAGATTTTGTTTTCTAGTGTCGTCATCATCTAACCAATCATACCATCTACATGTCATGTCTGTAGGAAGCTTCTTAACCAGCGTATGAACTAGGTCAACGGATTGCAAGTACTCATTTTGCTTATAGGAATTGATATTTGTTACTAAAGCTTGCACAGCAATCCTAAATTGTATTACTGTTTCAGGTTTAGATAAATTTGGTGCTGGGCATTCTTTCACCTTCTTTGAGAGAGATTCTAGGATAAAATGCGGTTGGCCAAACCTCCTCTTAAGGGTTTCTATTATTTCTTTTACATTATCTGGATTTGCTAGAAGATGGTAAACTGTTTCTTTCGCTGTCCCTTTGAGAGCTTTTCTTAAACGGATCATGTTTTCAGAATTTAGCAATTTATACTTGACAGTCGTCCTTTCAAATTCATTTAGAAACACGGTCCAGTCTTCCGGTCTACCTCCAAATGTAGGAAGTTCCCTTTCTTCTTTGGAGAAAACTGCTGTAGTGGATTTGGACTGTTTATGCGTTTCAAAGGCTGAACTATATATCAAGTTTGCTTTGAGGAGTGAATGAATCTAGTCCTCCAAAAAATAAATAAAATGTATTATTATGGTTGTAATTTTTTTTGAGTACACAAGTTTTGTTTATAACAACGTAAGATTTTTTTCGGTAAAGATGATATCGCTAGAGTGGCATTAGTTAGAACAAAATTCGGTTCTTATAAACGGCCTGTCTCGAAACTATTTCCTTTACCAAATCAATAGACAGTTATTGTAAGTTTATTATTTAATTACGTTTATTCTTTAAATTCGTTAAGATATATTGTTTGCCAATTCACGCTTGTCAATATGACAGTTCTGTCAATTTGATATTTTCTTTCAACATGACAACTCTGTCAATCGGACATTTCCTGTCAACATGAAAGCTCTGTCAACCTGACATCTTTTGCCAACTTGACACTGTCAATATGACAGTATTCTAAACTTGGAACACCTGCTGATTATAGTTTCAAATTTAACTTAAACTTGCATGTTGTCGCGGCGGGAAGATGTTTACGCGTTTCAAAGGCTGAACTATATATCAAGTTTTCTTTGAGGAGTGAATGAATCTAGTCCTCCAAAAAATAAATAAAATGTATTATTATTGTTGTAATTTTTTTGAGTACACAAGTTTTGTTTATAACAACGTAAAAAAGTGTGAAAAATAAATCGTTAGGTCCACTACACGTCTAAATCGTATCTTGTGTTTTTATATGTTTCGTTTTTACAATTTAATAGAAGAAAGTTTTTACAGGGTGCAATTGCGGAGTGGTCGGTTGCACCACCCTTAGTTTAAAGTCTTATGCTCTACTAAGGTGCTCCTTACCTCCTTTGAAGTCGTCTGATTCTAACCCGATGGATATTTCGTATCTCCCAGAAGCTGTATAATTCTACGTCGAGCTTCTCCATGCTGTTAGTGCTAGTGCTATTGAAGTGTTAGTGCTTTAGTTCATCGGTTTTCTCCCAAGACGTCAAGCTAAAGACTTGCCGCATAATTCTCCACTGCAACGAATTAGAGTCGTCCTGGTTGGCATGCAATCCTTCGGAGATCTTCATAGAGTCGTCCTGGTTGGCATCCAATCTTCGGAGATCTACATCGCAGTTGGGGATTTAAACTCTGGTCCGTCGGCCGTGCTCCGTCCCAGGTACTAGAGTTATTTACTCATTCAACTTATTTGATATATAGAATCAGCCTTCATTTCTTACCACTCTGGTCCTTCGAGTTTATACTTATCTTGCCACAAGTTTAGTAATAATTTCTTAATAAAATACAGTCCATATCGATTGAATTACTAAACATGGACGCAGTTGCACTTATGATAGCATTTGCTAGTGAAGTAATATCACTGGATGGGGATGATTTCAACTGATTATTATTTAGCCATTCTTCAGTACGATTATAATTATAATCTTCTTCTGCCTCTTCTTTACTGAATATACTAGCATGATCTTCATCCAAATTCTTGAATTCCAACCCCTTTTGCTTCTCCAGTAAAGGTAAATCGATAGCTTGGAGCTTCAGCAGGCATTGTAATTTTATTTTTGACACCTTTAAACTTTCTTCTATGTTACTTTTTTCCAGTTGAAAACCTCGTAAATGTTTCTTCTCTTCTGCTGATAAAGAATCGGAATCGCCCTCATCTTCTTTAAATAAATTTATTCTTTCCACGATAGCTTCTAGTTTTTCTTCTAAAATCTGTACTTCAGCTTCAGCGTTAGTCCGTTCCTTTTCTATTTCTGCTTGTTGTTTATTAATATGGAACTCTCTATTAGGTGAATATTCTATTTTTGATCTTACTAAAGATGCACGAGATGTCCTTGGTTTAGGTGTTGGAGCATGTAAGGATTTACTAGATCTAGGCTTAGGCGTAGGTTTGTGCATTTCTCTTTGCTGAGTTGCAGCAAATTGGTGAGCAACAAATGACGGTTCTCCTAATTTATTATATGTAAGTCTGCTTACTGGTTTCAATGTTCTTTCTCGCCCAGCTTCTGCAGATGTAGACATTTGCTTTTCAGCCATAATTTCAGGTCGTATAAATAAGTTGTTCTTCCTCTTTGAGGGATATATCAAATCACACTTATGAAAATTTGCGTATCAAAGACGCTTTTTCAATATATTCAGATCCTTTAACTGCTATTAAATAACTACAAGCTCCAGTGGGTCCCTAGTTTCGGCACGATAAAAATGTTATTGATGACAGTGACGAAAATTCACATATAAATATCACTGCCTCCAAGTTCAGTATTTTGCGTATCCCCTGGAAATACCCGTAAAACACAACAGCCAGGATTTAAATTAATAGATCACTTGTTTATTGAATACGAATCTATTTAAATATATAATTCTGAAATTACAATACATCTGTCACAAATATATCAAAAACTGTCACAACTGCTTTTTTTTCTACGGCTACTTCATATTATTACAAAAAAATATTATACAAAACAAAGCATCTAAATCAATCGGTAACAACGTGATTATAAATAAAATTGTATAAAACAATTTCATAGATTCATAGAAAGTTGTTTAATATGGCTATGGGACGGTAATTCGAAATTTCCTTGTCACTTGATTTAAAGATTGGAACTATTTCTGCTATTTTCCAACGATCTGGAAAAGTACTTGTATGTAATGAAAGATTAATAATGTAGAACAATGCAGTTGCAAAGGCAGAAGAGCAATCTTTAATAAGTAATGAAGGTATCTGATCAGGACCGCACGATAGCTTACATTTAAGTTTTTTAATACTATCTAAAATAAGTTGCAAAAGTTTTTGCTATCTCGGAAGGAGTATTATATGACATGGAAGTGGGATTGGATGAATTAGTTTTCTTAGATTTTACAAAATCCCAGAAGTGATTTGGATTAATTTTTAGTGCTACTTCGGATGAGTGAATATAATTTAGGTAACTTATTTTTATATCTCTTTTAATTATGGTTCTGTAACATTTAAATTTATTGTAGAAACTAATATTGTGTTTTTTAAACAATTTATGAAAATGTAATTTCTTTTTGATATCAGAAATAATTTCTTGAATGTACAATTTAGGATAAGATGATAGAACATGACTGCGGACAGGAATGCAATGATCAAAAAAATCATAAATTATACAGCACAGAAAATTTAGTGCGTCATTGACATTAGTGAATATTTCCAATTGACTCACTCCACTCAAAATTATTAATTAAATGGTATAGTTCTGCAAAATTTCCATTCTTGAAGTTATATTTAAGTTCTAACGTTCTATTTATTTAACATAATTAAATTTAGCATTAATTGAAATATTCATTGTAGAGCAGGATGATGATCATATTCTAATTCAAATAGTAGTTTATCCGGGTGCTCTATTTCACAAATACAGTTAGAAATTATCAAATCAAGAATATATCCATGAAAATTATGGATGTGATTGTTTATAATCACAAAAGTTAATTTTTTTTTAATAATCTCATTAACTGTGTATCTAAGTTATTTGATAATTCTGATATATTGAAATCTCCTAGGATGACATTATTGGTATCATTCAAGAATGGTAAAGATTGCATTGATTCAAAAATTAATGTATATACATCAATATTTTTGTTAGGAGGTATGTACACGTTAAAAATATATAAATTTGTGCAATTAGTGTGAATTTTGACACATACTATATCAACACAGGAAGGTAGAGTTATTTTGAAATCTGCTAAATTAATTTTACTGTAATTCAAGTATTTTTTAATTGCCAGTAAAATTCCACCTCTCCTTCTTATATTTCTAGCAGTAAAATTCCTATCACATCGAAAAATTTCATGTGAAAAATTGTCGCCGAGCCCGCTTGCGGCCGGGGCAAGACAATCTCGAGGACACTAAAGGAATTCGCGGACAAGGTGTACACAATATTTTTTGTGTAACCGTAAAAAGTATGTAATTATAAATTTTATTAATTTTCAACAGTTTCATTATAAATAGAAAGTTAGCTTTCAAGTTGGCTATGGGATTAACATTTGATAAACAAAACCATGCAATTCTCAAGTGTCAAAGTGATTGTTTACCTAATTTCTGGGTCGCTACCATGACAACGGCCACGAAATGAATTTCGCAGCCATTACCATAACAACGGTCGCGGCCTGTATTGCGGCTGCGAAATACTTATTTCGCGTCCGGTTACACAAAAATGTCTTTTTCACCATTTTATTTTTGACTAATAAATTTTGATTTAATTTGTTTGAAATAATCAAGCTCAAATTTAGTCCTATCACTGTTAATATATACGTCGTTATATTTGGGAAACTGCCTCAGTTTTTTGGCATTACGTTTCAAAATATTAGCGGAATCCGGATCGACAATTACCAATTCGATGTACATTTATCACAGTCGAGTTCGAATTTGGTGCAATGTCATTAATAATTTCTGTTATATTTTAAGTTAAGTCTTCATTAGTTTGTTCTGGTATACCAGATATCACAACGTTTTCTGCACGATACTGTCTTTCATTTAGTTCACTAATGATATTTTCAATTAATTTGGGTTCACTGATATTATTAGTTACAGGAGAATTAAATTTTTGTTTTAACTCAGATATCTCAGTTTGTAAATCTAAAATTAGTTTTCTGTGTTATGAAATAGAGTAATTCGATTTGAGACATATATCGCAAAAAATACGAATGACTTTAGTAGCCGTACGAGTACAAGTAAGACGGCTTGCATCATCAGTTGATATTGGAATGCAGGCTAAGTGGACTAACTTCTTGCAGCCATCGCACGTTGTTGGAAAGTTTACAAATAATAAAGTAAGACCAGTACTTGTTGAATTTTTTTCAAAGAAATTAAAGAAAAATATTTTAGAAAATGCGTTTCGACTAAAAAAACACTAAAATATCTGTTGAACAAGATTACTCGAAAAAGGTATTAAACATTAGGAAAACTTTAAAACCCCATTTCATAAAAGCGAAAAAGGATGGCCATAAAGCAAATCTGTTCCAAGATGTGTTATACGTTAATGGAACTAAATATACAGCGAACGACTTTAAAGACGTGAATACGGAGGCTACGGTATATGAACAAGCTGTATTAACACAATCTAAAACATACTCCGTGTCTCTTCAGTCCCTGTGCGCTCCACCAGATGATATTATCAATACCTAGGAACGTATTCATCAGTCACAGGAATCCAATAAATTTTGAGATAATGTTAACCAAAACCAGAACTACCAGCAACAAAGGGAACTCCAAAAAACCAGCAATAAACCAAACAAAGATGCTTACCTAAAAACAAAACCACTAGACGAATATATCCAGATCAGACAAAGGACCAACTCAAACTCAGAAACGAAGTAATTTCTTCAAAAGATCATCTCTGCAATATTTCATTTTGGAACATTCAAGATTATAAAAATATATACAACTTAAGCACTGATGAAGAAAATCTCATAATGCAACAAGATATTATTGGACGATTTAATGACTCATTATTATTGGACGAAATTTATCTTAGTTTATGGGTAATCATTCGCTGCGACTCCCGTGTGATGATAGAAAGAATTGGGAAGAAGCCATTAGGGAGAAATGTTTACTTTACCAAAAGGCACAAATTTAATCATAACTAAGTGGGTATTTAAAATAAAACGAAATGTAGATAATATAGTTAAATACAAGGCTCGCTTAGTTGCAAGAGGCTTCAGCCAACAACTTGGATTTGATTACAAAGAGACATATGCACCAAATGCAAAACTCACTACTTTAGGTACTTTGCTTGCTATTAGCAATCAATATAACTTCTTTATTCATCAGAGGAATGTGAAATGTTGAACCGCCTTTCAGATACAAACCAGAATATCCTGTTTGTAAGCTAAATAAACTACTTTATGGACTAAAACAAGCTCCATATGAATGGCATTAGCGGTTTGATAATTTTATTGTATCTCGGATTTGTACGTTCAAAAACTGACTACTGCTTGCTTATATGTTTTGAAAATGAATGGTAATGTAATTTATTTGCTTGTCTATATTGATGACTTTTAGTTTCTAAATGTTTAAACTTTATTAAAACTATCAAGCAAAAATTGATACAAGAATGACCTACTTAGAAGTAGAAGTGTTTTCTGGGATTAAAAGTCACAAAAAATAAAAGTAAGAGAATAAAGAAACTTAATCAATTTTAGAAAAAGTTTTAAATCGATATCATATGCAAGACTGCAAGTCCATTTCAACTCCTAGAGAAGATGGTTTGCAACTATCATTCGTTACTGATGAAAAAGAAACAAAACATCCATATGAGGAGCTAATAGGCTGCTTATTGTATGCTGCTTTAAAGTCAATACGACATTTGTCAGCAAAAATTTCTTACTTTAGTCAGTTCCAATCGTGTGCCACAGATAATCATTGAATTCATTTGCTCAAAGTTTTGAGTTATGTAAAAAGAACTGTTCCTTAATCTGGTTTAATAAAATTAATTCGTAAATGAGAGGCGCGAAAAATAATATCGAATAAAATTTAATCCGTAAATGAGTGGCGCTCGTCGGTAACGCGAATTTCACATCTTTCTATTTAGTATAGCAGACTGCCGAACTATAGTTTCTGCCCCTATATTTAAACCAAAATATCCCTTTTGTACCTTGTGGATCTATGGTGTTTTCTGGGGTAAGATTTGCCTCTCCCCGGCACTGTTGAGGGTTTGTGGTTGGGTGGACCATCGAAACTTCTAGAAATTTAGAAATTTTACTTTGTTACTTAGCACATGTGGCCGGCAAATATTCGACGTAGGCCTGTGACGCCGTTTCTAGTGCCGGCTTTATCTCTCTTTAACTGCAAAATGCAGATCCTGTCCTTTGACTTACTAATGAGATAGATAAAAACAACAAAAAGACACATGTACAACAATAGTTATGTCATCCCACAAAAGAATAAAAAATAAAGACTGATCAAATGAAAACGAACAAGGTAGCAAAAGTTATAATAAATGATGAATATAAAGAACAAAGTTGGAAAGAAGTAACACCGACTTGTTGAATGATAAAATGTATTGTAATGGATTACTCGGTGGTTGTAGGGCGGAGGTTTTATACAAAGGACAAAACTCTCATTGATGTTAATTTTATTTAAAATCCAATATTTCGTGGTTATTTTACCACTTCATCAGGGAAACTACAACGTACAAAATTTGTTTAATCGAAAGAAAAGGTTAAATTATATTACAATTTTGAAAAGTACTTACAAATAGTTTTAACTTGATTAAAATTTTCTAACTTCGAGAAACATCTCATATTTCCGCTAAATGCACGTTAATTTTATAAAAATACACATATTATTTTTTAAAAAACAAATATAAAGTTATTCATGTTCCATGTGCACATGGAGACAAACTTTGACCAGGAATAGAGGGGGAGACAAGGCATAGTCACGCGTATATTTCCAAATCATCTGAGCGACTTTGAACCTCACCGAAATGTCAAAATCAGCCGCAAAAGGCTAGTCGACCAGTAAAATACAGTTATATTACAGTTGGCCAAATCTAAATAAATACTTGATTATCCATAACTACAAATTATCTTGATTTTGTTTTATAAAACTAACATAAATACGAAAGAATATAAATAAAAAAACCTAATGTAAATAACGGACAAGCTAAAACGGTAAGTGACGCTTGTTGACAGTGAAAACTTATTCGTTCGACTGCACACGTATGTAACACATCTGGCCGACTAGCCTTTTGCGGCCGATTCTGACAGTTCAACAAGGTCGAAAATCGCTAGGATGATTTGGAAAGTCGTCTTATTGCGAAATACAGGGGGACATGCTATGTATTTCGCAATAAGACGACTTTCCAAATCATCCTAGCGATTTTCGACCTTGTTGAACTGTCAGAATCGGCCGCAAAAGGCTAGTCGGCCAGATGTGTTACATACGTGTGCAGTCGAACGAATAAGTTTTCACTGTCAACAAGCGTCACTTACCGTTTTAGCTTGTCCGTTATTTACATTAGGTTTTTTTTATTTATATTCTTTCGTATTTATGTTAGTTTTATAAAACAAAATCAAGATAATTTGTAGTTATGGATAATCAAGTATTTATTTAGATTTGGCCAACTGTAATATAACTGTATTTTACTGGTCGACTAGCCTTTTGCGGCTGATTTTGACATTTCGGTGAGGTTCAAAGTCGCTCAGATGATTTGGAAATATACGCGTGACTATGCCTTGTCTCCCCCTCTATTCCTGGTCAAAGTTTGTCTCCATGTGCACATGGAACATGAATAACTTTATATTTGTTTTTTAAAAAATAATATGTGTATTTTTATAAAATTAACGTGCATTTAGCGGAAATATGAGATGTTTCTCGAAGTTAGAAAATTTTAATCAAGTTAAAACTATTTGTAAGTACTTTTCAAAATTGTAATATAATTTAACCTTTTCTTTCGATTAAACAAATTTTGTACGTTGTAGTTTCCCTGATGAAGTGGTAAAATAACCACGAAATATTGGATTTTAAATAAAATTAACATCAATGAGAGTTTTGTCCTTTGTATAAAACCTCCG
Organism: Harpalus rubripes; assembly: GCA_963082715.1. Taxonomy (NCBI): domain Eukaryota; kingdom Metazoa; phylum Arthropoda; class Insecta; order Coleoptera; family Carabidae; genus Harpalus; species Harpalus rubripes. Next base: position 51,834,144 of record OY720448.1, read on the forward strand.
CCCTACAACCACCGAGTAATCCATTACAATACATTTTATCATAAAGAACAAAGATTCTGGAAGCCAGCAACGTGGAATATAGCATAACAGACAAAGGATGGTAATTATGCAAGGAATTCAGCAAATTAAATATAGATATACTGGCAATAACCGAAACAAAGAAAAAAGGACAAGGAGAATTAACTCTGGATGATGATCGCCTATTCCTTTTTAGCTGTGTAAAACAAGATATGATAGCTGCAGCAGGTGTGGGATGCATAATAAATAAGCGACTAGTGCAAAATATAAAAAAATAGAAAGGACTGTCAGAAAGAATATTAAAAATAGAATTCGATAATGTCGACAAAGAACTTACAACAATCATAGTAGTATATGGGCCAGACGAAAATGAGAAATCCGAGATAAAAGATTAATTCTGGGAGGACCTGAGACCTGACGATAGAAAGAGACCAGCAAAGGTAATATATACGTAGCTGGCGACTTTACCGGCAGAGTAGCAAGGAATCGTTTAAATAATACTGAAGTGGTAGGGAAATACGAAGAGGATAAATGATATGATAGTAACAAACACCTTCTATATGCATAAAGACATACATAAGTACATGAGGCAAGCAGCAAATGAAGAAGAAAAATCCATAATAGACTATATATTAAAGAAAATGAAAAACAGACAAATAATCAAGGTCATCAGAGTTAAAGAGGACCAGAAATCTATAGTGATCACTACCTTCTAGAATCAAAAGTTAAACAAGGAACAAGAAAACACCCGGAAACGGAAATAATAATAATAATAATAATAATAATCTTTATTTTCCCAACAGTTATACCAATAATAGGACAAAATACACAGAAAATATAAGATACAGAAAAGTGACATTATGTATACACAAAAATCAAATGAAAATACAAATATAATACATATTATATATATATATATATATATATATATATATATATATATATATATATATATATATATATATATATATATAGGTAATTTAGCATAGGTAAATTGAATTAAGAAAATACTATATCTATGGTTGACATAAATTTTATAATTTGCTTTGGTGATGAAATGAAAATATCGAAATTATTAAGTACTTTATTAGCATTGTTACATATAATACAGATAGGTGACTTAATTAGCATATTGGATCTGGCTTTTGGACAAAGGAAATATAGTGATTGCCTAGATGACTGGCGTGGTACATGCAATTCTATGTTCTGTAATAACTCAGTACAGTCTATATCATTTTGCAGTATATTGGAAAGGAAAACAGTTGAATGACAGATTCTACGATTTTCTAAAGACTGAAATTTATATCTATTTAAAAAAACATTATAATCAATGTATTTGTAGAAAAATAGCGTCCACTTGGTGCAAATTTAGCAATAAGTAGTCGGATATTGGACCAGGAATTAATAAAACGAAAACAATTTCTCAATTCCTCAATGTTTCGATTAAAGTTTTAATCATTTTCAAGAGCTAAAATAATATTACAATGTAGTACAAAAATAAAAATATATAGAGGAATTTATTAACAAAATTTTTAAACAAAATTTAAATTTTCTAAAATAACTACATGCAAACATATAGCAGCTCACAGTTTCACAGAACGTTGCCAGTCATTAGTTGTTTCTCAGACTGTCAACACCTGTTTTCATAATTTTGTATTATATTTTGAACATTTACAATGTTACTTTGCAACAATACACTTCAGTTTAACATAATCTCAACCCAATGGTATGTAAATTATTTTTTTAGTATCTGATTTTTTATGTACTTAATTGTAACATTAATGTTTTAAATTGTTCTTCCATACAATTCACATTTTTCAATCAATGTATTTTGTTGAATAATTGTTTGCATCTATTGCTAAATTATAATCAATATTTCTGTCAGGGTATTTTTATCTTCCTTTAAAGCGAGATATTTTAAAAATCTTCTCTGTACTTTCTCAACCTCTGTTTTGTATATAGGATACCAGATTAGTGAGCCATACTCAAGTTTTGAACGAACGAAACTGAAATATAATGTAATTATGACATTAATATTACTAAAACTATTGCAATTTCTGAATATGAACCCTAGCATTCTAAATGCCGACCTTACCATGTCTTGTAGGTGTGGTGAGAAAGTATGGTTAGTGTCAAAATAGATGCCCAAGTCTTTTGTTAAGTACACGTTTTCCAAAATACTGTTATTAATATTGTAATTAAATAAGAATGGTTGTTTTGTTCTGTGAAAAGACATAGTTTTATATTTGCTTATATTTAAATTTAAATTGTCATTACACCAAGCCATAATTTCATTTAATTGTTGTTGCAACAAAAAACAATCATATAAGTTATCAATTTCACTACATATCTTCATGTCATCAGCGAAGAATAAATGTTTACATTTGACCAATTTGCTCAAATCGTTAATAAATATAACAAACAAAAATGGACCTAAAACGGTGCCTTGAGGTACTCCAGATGTTGGCGAGAAAAAGTTTGAGCAGTGACTATTATATTTTACAAATTGTTTTCTTTCATATAAATAGGATTTAAATAAATCAACGAGATCTGTTGATAAACCATAGTTATTTAATTTATATAGCAAAACATTATGGTCAATCTGGTCAAAAACTTTTTGAAAAACATTGTAGATAACATCTACTTGCCCACCCTTATCTAATGTACTTGTTATATAATGTTGGAATAGAGAAATAAATGACTTTAATTGTGAGTACAACTTATTATGTAATATAATCTCAAACACTTTAAAAAATTGTACAGAAGAGATACTGCTCTATAGTTCTTGATATTATCTACGTCTCCACTTTTGTGAATAGGACAAATTCTAGATATTTGCCAAATATTTGGAAATGACGATTGTTTTAAAATAGTATTGAATAAATAATATAAGGGATAAACAAGGGCACTTGCACAATATTTAATAAAAAAAAAACAAGGAATTTGATCTATACCAGCAGTGACCTTATTTGTAAGCCACCTTATAGCATAATATATATCATCTTCAGTTATATTATTTATTGTAACATTAGGTAAATAATTCTTAAAATCGGTATCAATATTCAAAATATTTTCTTCAGTTGGTTGAGTATATACACTGCCAAAATAATTTGCAAGGCCGTTCACAATAGCAATAGTATCATTTAGAACTAAATTATTTAAATGCATGCACCCTGGAATCCGTGAATTACTTTTTTTACTGCACAAACAACCAAAACTGTTGTGGATCATTTTTAATGTTGTTTTCAATTGACGCTCTGTAGGATTTATGGGATTCTTCGATTTGTAACTTTATTTCCGTTCTTATTGCTCTAAATTCGAAATTCTAGTAAATCTGATGTCCTGTGATATCGTTTAAATCTTTTATGAGCATTATGTTTCTTCTTCATATTACTTATAATTTCTTTACCAAACCAACATAGGTACAATCTATTAGATTTTTTATTTTTAAAGGTAGGCACGTATATGTGGAATTGGTTTTCGATGATTTCATACAAATTATTACATATATCTTCAACATTTTTAAGGGATAACAAATTAGTCCAATCCAAAGTAGACACAGTGAAATAAGGCCGGGAAGTTAGCTTTCATAAAATTATATTTTTTTTGTGATTTGTTTGCTGGAAAAATTTTCTTATTAACTACATTGATTTCAGTATTTATTTGAAGAGGAGGATGATTTTTATCTAAATTAATTAAATTTACATCAGATTTTACTACTTCGCAATTAATATTTCCTAAAACCAAATCTAGCAATCTATTGTCTTTGTTATGCACATTGTTAAATTGAATATAATTATGGAGATCAAGAAAATTATAAATTATATTTAATTTAGAACACCAATCATTTTTGTTAGTAAAAGGTGGAACATTAAAATCTCCTATAAATAAGGTATTGTGATCGTTAATATCCTCCAATAAACTAATTGTTTCAATAAATTGCTCAAAATCTTGCACTGTAGTATTTGGTGGGATATAGACCACGAAAATAAACAATTTATTCTTAATGTTATTAATTTTACATCCCACTACATCAATTGAATTACGAATGGCTGCCGATGTCAGGTCGATTTAAATAGTTTCAAAGTTTTTATTGCTGCTGGCGATTAAAACACCCCTACCTCGGCTAACGCCCATTTCTGTCATTCGACGATCACTGCGATATAGAGAATAGTAGGAGGGAACATTTCTTCATTATTCACATCACTTGATAGCCAAGATTCCGTAAAACAAACAATTCCGAACTCACAATCACAAACAGCCTTATACAGTCTTTCCGTTTTTAAATTTAGACCGCGCACGTTTTGATAGTATACTGTAATACTTATGTCCTTAAACAAACAACTACCTATAACTATTGGGCATTATTAGTTTAAATCTCTAGAATTAACTATTGTTGGTACTTTGTTTAGATATTTATTTTTGATATTAGTTTCCCCGTTATCTAATCTCGATTTTAATTCTACCTTTATTAATTTTAAATAATCTAGTTCTGGTATAGTTTTGTCCGATATTATAAAAGACATCTTTAAAATTTGTATTCGACTTTTAATTGCAGTTCGCGTAATTGTGCGACCATCATTTTTTTACTGTAAATATACTTTTATCGGGCGCGTTTTATTTTCCTTTTGTTTGCCTATACGGAATATTTTTGTATCATTTAAATTAATTTCATTATTAACATGTTGTAGTATAGTTTTTGTATTAATAATATTGTTATTAATACTCGAATCGTTCACACCTAAAATAATTATATTATTTTTACGTTTTTCGCGGTCGTTAATTTCTGAAATTATGTTTTCGACATCCAACGTTTCCGTAGCTGGCGTAGTTTGCAAAGAGTTTTTTAAAGCGTCTAATTCCTCTCGTAAGTTTAATATTGTTGATATAAGTTCACGAATACTGTTATTTAAATCACCGCACGGAGTACAAGACCACAAAATACCTTTTTCTACAGTCTATATACAAAGTAGCTCTCTTTTGTCAACGCAAAAACGCTCGCTGTCCAAATTTCTAGCTATACAATGTTGAGAAATGTCACTTGTCTACATTCTTAATAGAAACGTTTAGTCAGGAACTACTGACCCTGTAGTTACATATTTACCACCTTCACAAGTCAATCTGACATATAACTGCTCTGTCGGTATATATAACCAAACAAAATGCCGCACTGCTGTGAAAATAAAATATGGCATTTATTTACGAAAACGAAAGTATAAAATGCTTAGATTAGATTGAAGCTATAGCTCAAGAAGAATGGAAAGTAACGATAAATTAAAATTAAATATAAAATAAATTTTGTGAACAGTTGTGCTGCCACCTGTAAAAGTTTAGCGTGAACGCACCCAGTGGACATCCACATTTCCATTGCAATAGTATAATGTACTTGAAACAAATAAATTATACAAAATTATATATATATATATATATATATATATATATATATATATATATATATATATATATATATATATATATATAACGAAAATGATCTTAACAAGGCCTTTAATTCTGTTTATAAAGCTTTTCTAGGTTATTTTGATTTATATTTTCTAACTGAAAAATTAAAAAAGAAATCAAATAAAGTTTGGGTTAATAAAGAAATTAAAATATCTAGTTACAAATTAAAATCCTTGTAGCATCTTAAATTAATATTCACTGAACTTGTACCACTTTATACAAGAATGGAAAAAAGTCACTCCACCTTAGTTACTAAGACAAAAAGATCCTTTTGCCACAACAAAATCTGCAACTCCGATAATCCATCGAAAAGTGCGTGGGCGATAATTAATAAATTAAGTAAAAAAGATACTGAAAAAAGTAATATAAGCATAATGCATAATGATACTATTTCGGACGATCCGCAGAAAACGGCTTTAATTTTTTTTTTTCAGAGATGCCCCACTGGAAACTAATACCTACAAATAATTCAACTACACCATTATCTCAAGGTCTAAATAATACAATTTTTTCCTTTTCCCCTTTTTGTGAAAGGGGAATAGAGGAACTAATAAAAAAATTAAATTAAAAATAAAAAATCATCTGGACATGACTCGATACCTAGCTTTTTACTAAAAATTGTTTATTCTTCCATATGTACACCTTTGTCTTATTTGATTAACCTTTCATTTAAAACATAACTTTTCCCAGAGAAACTGAAAATAAATAAAATTGCAAATGGACTGCGTAAATACTTGCGCAATATTGTGAAATACTGAACGTACAAAAATTAGAGCGCTGACCGTGACAGGAGGGAAACAGGAATGTTCAGGGGCGAAGGGGTGACAGGAGCTTGTAGCTTGCTGGTCTAGCAGCAGTAGTTGACGATGACGCTTGCAGCGTTTTGAAGTTGTAATGTCCAATGGGTCTTGACGGTGACGAATTTCGCGCCGAAATGGCGGAAGGCGAGAGGTACTGCGCTGGGTCCGTACTTTGGTGCTGCGCTCGCTATGCGCCGGGGAAGGGAGGCTGGCAATCCAATGCCGTAAGCTGGGCAATTGTACCGGCAGATATACCGGTCGGCAGGCTCGGAGAATGGGGCAAAATTGCTCACTGCGAAGTTCACTGATGGCTCGATGAAAATTAATGAACACAAACCAGTTCACTCTGTTGCACTTACAACACTTCACAATAGAGAACTCACTTCACCTTTTCTGAAATATGAAAAAATTCCCTTTACTCAAATTAAACACCGAATTAAATTAATAACGTTTAATCGAAGTTGAATGCACAAGAATTGACGAAAGGAAGTAAGAAGATGCAAAAATTAATGAAATTTGAGGGTTTATGTACGGGAGCAAAAAAAATACGTCTAAACACAATATTGGTTCGCTACCGACTTGTTATTTTTCATGAATATTTTTTCTGTCGCTAAGGTTTTTCATTATTGCATCGTTTTACTGTTTTGTATAGATGTCCTGATTACAAAAAATAGTACAGAGTTCTTTGAATAATAAATTGTCATTAGTGACTCTGATCTTCATTCGTCCATACCTCACAATAAAACTTTCCACAGTGTAAGTGATATATTAGTAGACTATTTGAAAGATCGGTGAAATCCTAAAAAACGTAACACAACAACGAAAAGAAGAAAACTTAATGTTATTACGGGTAGATCTGTAGCATTTGAGGACAGTCCAGAAAAAATGACAACGGAAGATATTTACCTACCACAAGCGGTATACAGGCAGTGAAAAGAAAAATAGCGAAGAATCTGATGAGACTTCTGATACAGATACAAGTGACAAAATCGACCACGAAAAAGTTGTTTTGCCAACTGAACCTCATGTCAGCCAACAAATCAACGAAGCTGAGATAAAGCCAAATAGTTGAGTAGTAGTCAAACGAAAAAAATAATAAGACATTTTAACGGTATAGTTTTATCAATAAATGGAGACGTAGAACGTAGAGGTGTACTTTATTTTAATATTAATATGTTAAACTAAACTTTAATTTTAAGTAAATTTATATAATTCTGCCCCATACAGTTCTATAATCCATTTTTCAATGCAAAGAATAGTAGTGGTCAAATTCACCTGTTCGGGGCGAAGTTGACGAGTGCAACATTTTTTTTTTTTATTAAATGGTGCTGCGTAGTGTCTATTTGAAACATAAAATTTAAAGAACTATTTCATACCCATGCCTTGATTTCCTTTATTTCCTCTATATACTACGATGGAATTTTTGATATTAAACTTGAAAAGTGTTCAACTTCATCCCATTTTAGGAAACAATGAATCAATATGTTTACATCAAAGACCACTATTACCCGCTTTACACATACAAAGCATTTTGTTTTCAATTTAAAAATTGCTATTGTTTATAAGACAATCAATTTTTTATGCTGTGCTCCTGTTTTTCGGTAAAACCACAATAGTACATTAAAACACAAGTATCATAAGGCAATCTATTAACGTACGAGTCCAAGTTTGTAAAACGAGCCGCTAGGCGAGTTTTACAAAGGACGAGTGCGTTAACAGGCCTTATGATACATGTTTTTTATATTATTTTTTCTATTGAGGTAATTTTACAATTAGAATTTTTGAAAAGGACTTGTCAAAAATATGATTTAGTGTTTTTTTGTCAGTTATGTTGGTAGCGTTTCCCGCCAACAATTGAAATTTCACATTTTGACAGTTTGAGTATTGCGTGATTCTGACTGATTGTTTACATTAAAACATTGTATCAAGCATTATATAATTATGGAAAATGAAAACCAATACTTACAATGTACTCCACCGATTTATTAATGAACCATCTGATTTGACATATCTTGTAATAAAGGTAAATTTATCAAATAACGAATCGGGATCGCTGCTTCGTGTAGGTTATTATCATAAATAAAACCCTTTAAATAATGAAATACTTTAATGAACAATTTATTGATGTATACTTTTACATTCCACCATTTTAAACAACAGATCCACTGCTCAGTTGCAGACATAACAGCAACAGCTGTTCTTACATTCCTCAATACAAAACATATTTTGTATTTGTATACGGCACTTATGTGTTTAATCATATTTAAAAATTTTATATTCGACAGTTCGCCTTGATGCGGAACTGGCAATTACGTATCGTAAAATTTTCATATTTACTTGCACGTAGCCACAAATTGAGTTGACAGTGTCAACATTTCAAGTAATGTGCACCATACATTTCAAAACCTGCCTGATTATAACAATACAATCAGCTGAAAATTGCAATATTACCATAAAATTAAATTGTAATAAATAAAACTTACCGTTTAAATTATTTTGACAAAGTAAATCTGAGCGCATTGTTTCTTATTTCATAATTTTTTAGTTGAAAGATTTTAACTTCACATATTCGTCTTTCTGAACTAACACAGCTATAGCTATAAATTCCTCTTCTTTCTAGTCCTATCACCTGAAGAAAAGATAAAAATCAATAATTGGAAGTAATATTTCAACATAAACAACTTACCATTTTGAGGTTATATGTAATTCATCTGTCATGACTACCACCTCTAAAATACAAAAGGCGCCAAAAACAGTACGTTTATAAATCTTCTAAACGTCGTGTTTTCGGTGATAAACAGTGCTTTTATAGAAACATAAGAACACCGAAATAGAAAAAATAATGAAACCAGCATTACAAGCATCTGCTCCTTCATAAACATATCGCGATCTATCATTTCCATAAATGTAATTTACAAAATATATCAATGAAAAATGAATAGCATTTATAACCTAGAAATATGAAAGTAACAATATAACGATAACGATATTTATTATTTATTCCATATTTCAGTTATAATAACTAATTTAGCGTAATATTATGTCGCTTTTGTTACTAAAAAACAAATAATTTGCGTTATTAGACAGAAAAAAAATGTATGTTAAGTTAAAAGTTACCTGGATTGAATGGTTCACAAAACGTACACTGATAGCGCAGCGATCTTGAATTATTTCAGCTACCATACATTAAGAAATTGCAATAGTTGCAACACGAAAACAGCCGTATTCATAGTAGTTCTGACGTGGTTTAAACCAGGTCTATCTTAGGTCTAAGGTTTTTCCTTATTCATGGTTGCGGTTGACTTAGACTTAGTTTAAACCTAGTCTAAAATTTATACCGAGCGTACTCCTAGTTTAAACTAGCTATAAGTCCTGTCATTGTAATACCCAAGCAACCAAATGACGCGATATCGACGGATATATGACGTAATTTATTGACGTCACAAAAACGATTATGCGTGGGTCGAATCGACGTGGCTTAACGATGAAAATTTGACGTCGTTTATAGACGTTACATAGACGAAGATTACATACGTGACACAATATTCAAGGAAGATTTAGTACATTTTACAATTTTTTTAAACTTTTATCATTGCTTTCAGGTTCAAGAAACATAAAGGTAATTATCCTAATACTAAATGATCAGATTCACTATCTATAGTTATATATATATATATATATATATATATATATATATATATATATATTAATTTGAATTCATCACGACGATCGCCATCCTTTGAACACCTCTACAGCCTGAATGGTGTGAGCAATTTTCGTGAAATTTGCACCAAGTTGTAGGAAATGATTGTCTCGAGTGCCCTCGTAATAACCGAAATTTCTGTAGGATGTATAGTTTTCGAGTAAAAAATTATTAAATGTTGAAAATTGGGACAGAAACAATATTTTTCACAGTAACGATCACAGTTTTCCTTGAAAATTTAAGACGATAAACGCTGTCATGTCATATGGTATGTCAATGTCAATGATGACAAATTATCGGTTTTCATCATTTAAATGCAACAAAAATGCTTAAGTAATATGTAAAATTGAAGAAAAAATAATGAATTAAACGAGGTAGGTATATAAAATGATTTTAAGCCATGTTTTATGTTAATTTAATATATATTTTATTTTTTAAATAGAATTTTGGAAAATGTATAAGAAAACACGTCGAAAAGGATTAGAAAGGCAGAATTCATATCAAAATCGATCGAAGAACATGTACAAAGTTAAAAAGATAAACATTGTCATCCGTCATATTGGATGTACGTATAGTCTATCGTAAAACACCATCGGCGGAGCCCTAGGCTGAACTCGGCGTAGGCTAGTCCTAATACTAAACGATCAGATTCACTATCTATAGATATATATATATATATATATATATATATATATATATATATATATATATATATATATATATATATATATATGTTTGAAGTCATCACGACGATCGCCATCCTTTGAACACCTCTACAGCCTTAATGGAACAACCGATTTTCGTGAAATTTGCACCAAGTTGTAGGAAATTATTGTCTCGAGTGCCCTCGTAATAACACAAATTTCTGTAGGATGCATAGTTTTCGAGTAAAAAATTAATAAAGATTGAAAATTGGGATAGAAACAATAGGTCACTGTAATGATCACAGTTCTCCTAGAAAAATTAAGACGATAAACGCTATAATGTCATTCGGCATGTCAATGTCAATGGTGACAAATTATCAGTTTTCATCCTTCTAAATGCAAAAAAATGCTTAAATAATATGTAAAATTGAAGAAAAGATTATGAATTAAACGAGGTAGGTATATAAAATGATTTTAAGCCATGTTTTATATTAATGTATTATATATTTTATTTTGTAAATAGAATTTTGGAAAATGAATAAGGATACACGACGAATAGCATAAGAAGGGCAGGAATCGGTCGAAGAGTACACATACAAAATAAAAAACAAACGTCATTTGTCATATTTGATATGTTAATGACAAAAAATTATGAATGTCGTACCGGTTGTTCTTATCAATACTAAAAATATTTAACTATGTAAAATTGAAGAAAAGAATGTAGGTAGGTATATATATATATATATAAAAAAGCACTGTAAACGTGGAAGAAGAATTGCAAAAATATGGGTATGCCCTTGGAAGTTCAAACAATTTACACTTTATGCTTTGCAGATGATCAAATACTTATTGCACAAGTCTACAACGATAGTGAATACATGATACGAAAATTTATAGAAGAATACCGTAGCTGAGGTCTAGAAATAAACATACATACAGCGAATGCGCAATGAGAGGCTTCCTAAACAAATATTACAGTGGACACCTACCGGCAAAAATAAAAGAGACCTAGAAGAAATTGGGTAGCATGAGTCCAAGAAGGAATAAGAGAGAGAGAAAGAGAGAGAGAGAGAGGGGATTAAATGAAGATATATGGCAAGATAGAGAGCAGTGGATAAATGGCATCGGAAGACATCGTAGAACAAAGTATATGTAATGATTTTAAGTCATGTTTATTGTTAATTTATATATTTTATTATGAAAATAGATTTAACAAAATGTCAGGCTGAGAAAGACATAATGAACAACACAATCGATAAAGAGTACATGTACAAAATTAGAAACATACGCGTTAGTTAGTTGTTCTTCATCGAATCCAGCCAGAAATGTGTTACTCATTGGATACACCAAAAATTCTACAGGAAAATCATGCCTTAATGTTTGGAACAAGACAATTCAATAATTTTAGATGGTATGTTTTAATCTGTTCTTTTTTGCAATTCATTTTCTTACATTACGTTTAAAATTATTTCATATTAAACATAATTCAATAAATAAATAAATAAATAAATATATCATCACGGCATGTTACCCATTGTTGGATATGCCAATCTGCTTTGTACGCACATATCGGTAATGATGATGACATATTTGTACCGCGCGTGCGTTTACCAGGCGTCACCTCAGGGGCACTCATTGCTGGCGTGGAGAGTGCACAATAATTCAATATCTAACTTAAAACGGTACAGATTTTAATCTGCATTTCATTTTCTTATACTACGTTTAGAATTATCTATTTTAAAATTATTTTATTGCCAATTAATAAAAAATCTTTCAAATTACATAAGGCAATAAAACGTTGTTAGCTGATCATATGCACAATGTAACCGTGGATACGTATCAAAAATACAATAGAAAAGAAGTCTTATCAAAGTTAACAATGTGATAAAAGTTAACAATGTTTTATGCAACTGGGCCATAATCATACAGCATAAGCCACAAAAGTAATCTTGTATACCTATGAGTCTTGCATTTTTCCGCTTTAATAACAATCCAAACTTTATTAATGTAATGTAACTACTTACTTTTCTACAGTTTGTAACTAATTGTTTGCTTTAGAATTAAAATATCACATTTTTGAGTTTTGTTTGATTTATTTTTACCTTTAAATTTAGTATTGTGTACTCATAGACGTTTTATTAACAATATGTTTATACAGTGTGTTCAAAAAAAAATCCTAACTCGGAGTGGGATATGAACAGAGCAACGTGTGTTTGATCAATTTTCAATTCAAAAGTCAAATTTTCAAAGGATACAGTTTATCGACATTCGCCGTTTTCTAATTTGAAAAGCTTTGATTTCTTTGCAAAACATTTTTGACAATATTTTAAGTCAAATTAAAATTTAATTAATTGACATGCGTCTCTTTGTACATAGCCTACTCCGAGTTAGGAATTTTTTGTACACACACTGTATTTATCCTGCAATTAAGACATTTTGTCCTGTTTGCTCGCATAAAACGCGCTGCATTTGTTAATTTCATTATATGTTTTTATCAGTTCCTACCAATCACTTTGTATACATAAACATTTAACATGGTAAAACAGTTTTCCGTAACGCGTTGCCCCCCAAATTATTATAGAAAAAAATTACTCAAATAAAAGTTGTAGAGCATAAAATTCTTTCATATTAGTAAACAAAATCCATTTCGTATGTTTAGTAACTCTAGAAATTAAATATGAAAATTTTAGTTTAATAGCACTAGCCATGGAATTAAAACAAACAAACAAATGATCGATGTTTTAACTGTCAAATATTGAGACTTTTTCAATCACATAAAAAAATTACATTTGTTATGCTGTTTGTTTTAATTTTATGGCTATCACTATTTTTGACGTGATTTTAGATATTTTGATTTGCAATTTCTGCCGTTACAAAGCATGCACAATTAATTTTTTTCTTGATTCAAATGCAGAATTTTATGATCTACAACTTTTACTTGAAGTATTTTTTCAAAAATAATTTGGAAAGCAACGCGCAAGGTAAAACAGTTTTCCCATGTTAAATGCCTATGTAACGGATTTGGAGTGCCACCTGGTATGTAGGTATGTCGAAAAAATATATTTAACTGCATTTTTTTATTATACTTCTGAAATATTATTGTCAACTTTTTGCAAGAAAACGGTAGCCGACTGAGCTGTCGTATTTTTGACATTTCTGCATGATAGCCCTTGACAAAACATTTCTTGTTTGTCAGAAATATATTTTGTTCGGTACTAAATGAAAAGTTTTCTGTCTGGCTAAATTATGGAACTTCCAAAATTTAGACATCAACTCGATTGGCTTTTGTTTTTCGCAGAGAGTTGTCTGAACCCTGTCGTGATTGGGATAAACTGCTGGCGTTAGCACTTTGGTTTTAAATTGTGCGTAGACAGATTGGATGTACGTATAGTCTATCATAAAACACTATCGGCGGAGCCCTAGGCTAAACTCGGCGAAGCCGAGGTTAGGCTTCATATATACTAAAAGGCTTAAATTCATCTATACTTTCATCACATATGAAGATCGGATTTTTTTCAGAAAGGCTACAGCTTATATGGTTTGAGCAATCTTGTTGAAATTTGTTTCATGTTGTAGGATTTTATTGTCTTCAGTGCCCTCGTAATGTGTAAAATTTCTGTAGGATGCATAGTTTTAGAGTAAAAAATTATTAATTGTTGAAAATTTAAATTAAAACAATAGGTCACAATATGATCGTAGTCTTCCTTGGAAAATATAAGATGAAGAACGCCATGTTTGACATGTCATTTTGAACCATTCAATGAAAATATTTACGAAATGAGGACAATTTAAAAGAAGTTTAATTCATAATCATAAATAATGAGAATGGGTAATTATATCTGCACAGGTAAAAAAGTCCGTACACAAATGTGTATTTTCCACTCCGAAAAATGTGAAAAAGTGACCGAAGATGACAACAATTAAAATGTTTTCTTTAAAATGTGTAAATTATTGTAGTTTAAAAACAATGTACTTTACATATTTATCATGTAAAATGTCTTGATTACAACAATGTTTTTTAAGAATATAATCACAACACAGCATTTATATAAAACATTTTTTTATTACAGCAATAATTTAAGAGTTCATTCATATTTCAACACCGTGTATCACCAAAATGTGAGATTAAAAATGATTCAATCTCATAAAGTCCACAAAAAAGCACTGTTGCTTACTTCATACTGTATATACATTTTACAGTTTATACTAAATCTTAGTCAAAATCGTAAGTGCTGATTCACTTTATAAATAAACATTATTTTTATATACAATAAGTAAAAATTAAAAAACAAACGTCGCATCATCTCTGACGGAAGGTATACAATGTTTAACTCTGTCACAACTACACTCATTTCACAAGTCTCAACACTCAAACACTCTTAATATGGAGTAATAAATTCTAATTTTTAAAAACATGATCTGAATAATTGCTTTATGACCTTACATATACAAATTTCATCTGAAAACACCTTGTGTCGGGTAATAACAAACAAAAACAAATTCTAGGGTACTTTCCAAATCTTAAAGACACCATTTTAAAATTCTATTTGTATATCATCAATTATATTACATCATAATATAAGCAAAATACGTGTTTTCATAATTTATTTCAATTTAATTAAGTTTATTTTCATACATTACATTTTACACAATAAGTTATCACCCCAAATATTACTTGTTTACTGATATAACCATCTTTAGCGCCATCTTTTGTTGCTCTATTGGAACTATTTTAACTTGACAATTTTCTAAATTAAATCAATATTCTGCTACAATACTAGTACTTATTATAATAATTACCCTATACTGAGAATATAACTATTATGTATTTTGCGTTTCTCTACTCTAATGTGTTTACGTAATTTTTAATAATTTCCTAATAAATTTTTATTTCCACTCAGATGGCGCTGTCATCTGTCGGCAGTTTAATTATTCACATATAAACTTTGGTTTATTAATTAAATTTCAATATTTTCTATTTATGATAATATTAATAAAATAAGTGTTTAACAATTTGTTCAGATTTATTTATAAAAGTCAAACTGGAAACGTCAAATGTAATTGATTGTATTGTTAAATTTAAGAATAACAACATGTTATAAATACGGAAATGATGTAGATTGACGTTTTTTTTAGTGTATTGAACTATAACAGAACATAATAAAAAATGTTTAATTAATACAATAATATGTATAAAGCACAACGAATGCGAAACATGGGAGTTTAATTAGATTATATGTAGTACTAGATACTTAGAAAATAAAATGACATTATCGCCAAATATCATATAGCCATGGAAATAAAAAACAAAAGAAAATATCAATTAAGATCATACCTACTATTTGAATATTTATTTCTGAATTATAACAATGTAGACACAATGATTACAACAATTAACATCAATAACACTGAACTGTCAAAATGAGATCTTGTTTTATTTCCATGGATAGGATATCTGATTTTTGAAGAATTTTTTTTTTCTATATATCTAGTGCAACCGATATTCTATTGTATTAAATAAAGATTTTTAGAAGTAAATATTAATTTTATTTGTAAATTTTAGCTCTAAAATATACAGCACAACAAATTTTCGCACAATTTAATACCCATGTTAAACTTCTATATGTTCCATCTTGTCGGTCTGTATTATTGTAAATATATTGTTTAAATGTAAGAATGTTAAATCATATTCTAAGATGGCAAATTTTAATAGCTCGATCGGCTTTTGTTTTTTGTCAAAATTCAGATTTTTTGAGAGAAGAGATCTTTGATATCTGAGAAAAATGTTAACATGAGCACTATTCGTGAATTGTGTGTACAAGTAAACAACTAAAATATATACAGGCTGGTGGCGGTTAGGGGTGAACATAGGGATTTAACATGGGATTTTAGATTTTTGCAATTTCCTGCTCTCCTGTTCATTTTACGGCAAAAACTGTAAAGTACAAAATTGTTCAGAATTAAAAATTGCATATAAAAATGTATTTACATTTATTATTATGGTTTTGGTTTCTTTACAATTTTAAAAAGAAATTTCAACATTTCTGTTATTTTGTAGCAATAGCCATGGAATTTATTTTTTTCTGGTTGTCAAATAAAAACAAACAACTTTTAATTTTAATACGCATTTTTTATTAGGTATACCATTTAAGAATAAACCAATTCCAATTGTATCAACTACGTAGAATTTTGATTTATCATAGCCAATACTATTTCTTCATTCACTCCTTTATGACGTCTTCTATTATTATTATCATTATTATTATTATTAATATTATTATTATTATTATTATTATTATTATTATTATTATTATTATTATTATTATTATTTCCTTCATTACTTTCGTTCACAGCTATATTAGCGTGTTCTCAAATTTTTTAACAAGTTTACAAATTGTTGCTATAATAGGTATTGATGTATTTTCGTACTTTATGGAAAACATATCACGTATTCTTCTAAAACTATTTCCACCATAATAATTTTTTATAACGAAAACTCGTTCCTTATTCGAATAAACATTCATTATTAAATTAACTTTTTATTAGAGAAAATTTCGAAAATTTGACAGAAATTGAATGACATTATTATGTTTAAACATCTGAGTTATAAGTCATGGCTATTGCTACAAATTAACAGAAATTTTTAATTTTCTTTTTAAAGTTGTGAAGAAACCAATAACATAATAATAAATGTAAATACATTTTTGTATGCAATTTTTTAATTCTGAACAATTTTGTTTTCTACAGTTGTTGTCGTAAAATGAACAGGAGAGCAGGAAATTGCAAAAAACTAAAATCCCATGTTAAATCCCTATGTTCACCCCTAACCGTCTAATGCGTCGGAGCTCACGGGTTGTAGCGGTGGCAAAGGTCGGGGTTCGATTAATAAATTTGTGGTTGATAGTAGCCCAACTTACAAAAGTGACTCAGGCCAATGCCTGTGCAAAAGTTTGAAATACCACAAAGTTATTTTTCGGGCGCCAACACCTTGAAAAAGGGTAAGCCTCGAGAGGTGTACTCGAGAAAGGAACACAAAACAAATACAATGAAATGTTTAATTTTGAAAAGTTACAACAAAAAAAAATTTTGTAACAAAAGAAAAATAAATTCAAAATTTATCGTAGAAAAAGAGAAAAAATATTAACACTCCGTCGGCGGTACAGGACGTCTCTAACTACTGCTGAGGGAACACTATGTTGGAGGACTGATCCCTTGACCCAACCTGTTCTGGGTGACTGTATCACGAAGAAAAAACTCCGGGTACGAGCAGCAGCGGACTGGTGGTAGACCTCGAGCGCTGGTTCGTTGAAAGGTTGTTTACACCCTGCAGTGGTGTTCGTCTGCTCTACCGGTATAGGTAAGTACTGCGAGGTACAGTAGCAGGCCCTGGTGGGTCGCTGGCGGAGCTGGTGTCCGACTCCTTGAATCACCTCCCTCGGGGTAGCAGGTCTAGGCCAAGAGACAGTCGCAACCAACACAGCCGCTACTTTCCCTACAAAAAATAATCTCCGCAGTACTACGTACTTAGGGAGTAACACCAGAAACCAGAAGGGTTTGGATACTTTACAAAGGATCATACAAAAATAAATCCGACTCCTGTACGCCGTCCGGAAATTACAAAGAGAGAATTTTACAAAAAAATTAAATATGACCTTGAATTTAACAAAAAAATCTTTAAATTGCTGAAAGAAAGTGAGGTGAATGAATGAAAATACAGCACAAGGACAAAACGTCACGATACTAGGAAAGGGCTCAAGGTGACTGCAGTCCAAAAGAAAATTTAATAATAGCGCAACTACAAAAAAAATACCCAAAAAATTTAAATTGGTAATACCAAAAAATTTGACAAACCGGCGCTAAACTAAATTTAAAATCCTGGAGGACTAATCTCCCACGCGGCGGGTAGCAAATCAACAAAATAACTAACACCCAAAATTTGGATTTGCCAACTACAAAAAAAAATGGCGCGGAGAAAATATCCGGTTTCCTAAACGAAAACAAGTTCCAACCGTGATCCAGCAGGATTAAACAAAAATGGCCGCAACACCCACCACTCACTCACGCACACATACGCAGGATAAGGGTAGGATGGCGAAGGGAGGAAAGTTAAGCAGTTAAAAAAAATTAACAATATGAAGGGGTTCGATGACCCGGGGGAAAACTGGAGCTATAAGGTTGATAGCTCGGGCTACGTTATGCTGAAATACTAGATAATATTGTACATAAAAGTCATAAAAATTTTGCCAAAAAAAAATCACTAAATCCAAAAGAAAAATCTATAAGAATTTTGAAGATTCAGTGGCATGGTGGTGAGAGATATGAGTTCATAAACTCAGCTTAAATCACAACTACAAAACTTTAATAATTGTAATAAATTTAAAAATAAAATAGTCAATACTCTGGGTAAAAGAAACCCAACTGTTAATGGTAGTTACTCGATACAAATGCACTGCCCTCGGCTGCATAAGGCAACACGTGGGTGGTACAAACAATGAAACTTTACCAAATCTAAATCATCCAAATAACCAAAAAAAAAATTGAATAAAGTTCGAGTAACTCACCACTAGCAGCCGTAGCAGGTCCTCAACCCAAACGTGAAACAATGAGAAATTTGGAAACTAAAAGAGAAATCACGTCTCGCACCACGATGCACTGAAACTGTAGGCCTAACTGCATGCCAAAATAAAGGTCTGAAAGTTGAAAACTACAAGCTCGAAGAGGAGAGGAGAAGAGGTGAAATGCCGGTGCATTCCTCTTATATGCAAATAATTACAGCGCCTCTACTGTCAAATATGCCAAAACTAAATACGGCGGAAATAACTTTTCAAACTTTTGGCGTAAGTTCGCGCAACAGTGATAAATCACTATTCGATTTTAAAAGACTAATAAGCAGTAATAAGAACTGAATTAAAATTCAAATGGGGCAAACTTTTTGAACAAAAAAAAATAAAAGATTTAAAGTGTTTCACTGACATTGCCGCGTGAAGCTAGCAGAGTTAAAACAATCATTGTTAAGAGGTGTACCATCTCAATAAAATTGTGGCTCAAAGATTTTTATTTATTCAATAAGAAAATTTTTGTAATGAAAACGAACCAGTGACGTTGCAAAACGTCACACAGCCTCTCTCCGCTACAGTTTCATCATTTTCCTCTGCGGGGGCAGGCTTAAGATCAGAGATATGCCACACGCCTAAATCATTACCTGACATGTCTTGGAGACGATAAGAAGTTTTAGAGACCTTTTTAGTAACTAAACATTCTATATAACGAGGAGCTAATTTAAAAGAAAATCCACGAGCGCCGTCGGAGAGGACATAATGTTTTTTCCAAACAGTTTCGCCTTCAAAAAATTCTAAAGGACGTCTTCGTAAATTATAATACCGGGCGTTACGTTCATAAGCCGCATGAATTCGCGTTTGCACTACTTGGAATAAATCAGTAAGTGATAACAAATGGTGGGCGTAAGTAGCTTGAGCGTCGGAACAAACATTGTCAGGAAGGGGGTGGTAAAATTTACCCGATAAAGGGACATGTCGTCCGAAGTTCAAAAACGCAGGACTGAAGCCTGTGACTTCATGGACAGCAGTGCGAATGGTTTGTGCAATGGCAGGAAGATTTTCATCCCATTTTCGGTGATTTTCTTTAAGATAAGAACGAATGGCTGTTTTAACCGTGCGGTTAGTACGCTCAACAAAATTTACTTGAGGGTGGAATTTAGCATTGTACCAAAGTTTGGGTATGGAATATTTTTTCACTAACTGAGTGAACTTGTCACTAGTAAATTGGGTTCCGTTGTCACATAAAATTATTTGGGGAACTCCAAATAAAAGAAAAACATTTTCTTCCAAAAGCTTACATATTTGTGGGGCAGTGGCTTGACGAATAGGGAATAAAAGAGGATATTTAGTAAACCAATCAGTGATGGCAAAAATATATTGGTGTCCCTTTGAGGAGGAAGGTAAAGGGCCCATCAGATCTAACGAAATACATTGCCAGGGAAACTTAATTAGTTTTTCTTGGCCCATAAGACCTGGGGGCGGTAATTGGGGGACTTTTTGAGCTAGGCAAACTTTGCAGTGTTGAACATAGTGTAAGATAGAGGCGCGCATACGTGGCCAATAATAGAGTTCATTAACTCGACGATACGTTTTAAAAATACCGAGGTGAGCGGCAGTGGGGTCATCATGGCACTCCTTCAGGACAGTTTTCCTGTGATGTCGAGGAACGACCAGCTTCCAGGGCGATAAGTTGCTAGGAGGGTCATGGGGTGAAGTGACTAACTTGTAAATTAAATGATTTTCAACTCGCCAATCGGGAAACTGTGCTGGGTGGGTAAGTATACTAGTACGCAGATTATTGTACCAACGGTCCTTTGAGTCATTCCACTCGTCAGTGTTAAGGGCTGCTACTTCTAGGGGAGCACGAGAGAGAGCATCGGGCACTGAATTAAGTTTACCAGGACGATGTTCGATTACGAAGTTGAATTGCTGTAGTTTTACAGCCCAACGAGCTATTTCCCAGTGGGGTCAGACATTCTCATTAGCCACAGAAGGGAATAGTGATCGGTTATCACTGTGAAAGGTAGACCTTCGAGGTAAAGACGAAATTTTTCTATGGAAAACACAACAGCTAAGCACTCGCGTTCGGTGACTGAATAATTTCGCTCGGCTTTATTTAAAGTACGACTTATAAAAGCGATGGGGTGTTCCTCGTTATCGGAGCCAACTTGAGTAAGCACGGCACCCACAGCATAGTTGGAGGCATCAGTATAAATTCGAAACGGCTTCAGCGGCTGACTATAGTCAGGGCTGGCCAGAACAGGGGCAGAAGAAAGGGCTGACTTCAGCTGGTGAAAAGATTTTTCAGCTGCGGAGTTCCAGTCAATAGGAGCCTTTTTTCGTTTTCCCTTCGTCAAGTCATTAATAGAGGCTGCTAGAGTGGCAAAATTAGAGACGAAACGCCTATACCATCCCAAAACACCCATAAAACGTTTAACTTCCGTGACTGTCGTAGGGCGCGGAAAATCAACAATAGCACTAATCTTATCAGGATCAGTGCGAAGTCCTTGGCGGTCTACCATGAAACCTAGGTATTTTAAAGAAGGACGGCAAAATTCACATTTGTCGGCATTCACCGTGAGACCAGCATTTTTCAAGCGGTTGAGAACCTCATATAAATTGCGTAAATGTTCATCAAAGGAAGAAGAAACAATAACACAGTCATCAAGATAAACAAATACATTGGGCTCTAACTCGGGCCCTAAAATTTGGTCCATTAACCGCTGAAGGGTTTGGGGGGCATTACATAAACCAAATGGCATACGAGTGAATTCAAACAGACCACGTCCGGGGACAGCAAAAGCGGTTTTTTCACATGAGGACTCTTCTAAGGGTACCTGCCAAAAAGCACTCTTAAGGTCGATAGAGGATAAATACTTAGCGTCCCTTAATTTATTCAAAATGGAGTCCACTCTCGGTAGAGGATAAGCATCTTTTTTTGAATTAAGGCGTCGACCGTCAAAGCAAAGTCGAAGTGAACCGGAAGACTTTTTGACCAAAAGAACGGGCGAACACCATGGGCTGGACGATTTTTGAACTATGCCCTTTTTAATCATCTCATCAAGTTCTTTGTTAAGGTGCTCCTGCATGGGCGGGGAAAGAGGGTATTGCCGTTGTTTAATGGGTAGGGCATCACCAGTGTCGATGATGTGTTCGACCATATGGGTTCTCCCAAGACCAATGGATCGTAATTTTTCGAATTCGGTCATAATGGTTTTAAGGGCTGTACGCTGAGAAAAGTTTAAATCATCATTGCCCGAGATACCCGACAAAGAGGCTATTTCACCAAGTACAGACCAAGAGTTTAAAGCAAAATTTAGAGAAAGGCTAAACTCTTTGCAAAAATCAACCCCTAAAATAAGGGTATGGCGCACAGAAGGCACAACCACACAGGAAAATATCTTAGTACGATCATGTAACGTGATGGGAAGAGAAACATTACCCAAAACAGGCTGAGCGACACCATCAGCAGTGGTCACCTCACTAAGGGAACCGGAAGAAATAACGCACTTTCGAGACTTTAAAAGTGGCAACCCACAACGACCGATAACGGTGACACAAGCTCCCGAGTCAACTAAAGCACTAACCGGTGCATTACCGATTTTTACAGTGATAAAAGGACGGCTGCCACAATCCTGTTGATCGAAAACAGGGGCGATTTCTGGTGTCCGTAGAAAGCGAGCTACTTTGCTGAGCCATTCTGTCCATTCTGCGGAGCCGGTTTTGGAGTATTTAGGCGTTTTTCGGGGGCCGGCTTGTCCGAAACGCCTCGACCGTTTTTTGAACAGTTAAAACATTTGGTAATAATGACATTTCGGCGACCACAACCGTAACAAAAGATAGTTTTGTCGTCTTCACAGGCGGGATATAAATGGCCTGGTTGTCGACAATTCCAGCACACGGGACCACGAGTTTTCGGGGTCTCTGAAGAGGATGGGGCAATAGAACTGACTTGGTTGCCGGATGGTTTAACCGGTTTATTATAGGCCAGATCAGGCTCTAACAAGGAAGATGTTTTAGGAGGCGGGTTACGAAAAGAAGCTATGGTGGCCTCAGTGTCTTCATGGCGTTTACACCAAGTAATGACATCCTTTAAAGAATTTATAGACTGCAACGAACAGAATCGCTGATACTTGGGTTGAAGATTTCTCATAATGGTGGCTACACGCGTCTTTTCGTCCGGAGAGTTGGACAACCGAGAAAATAAGTTTTCCATTTTTGCAATAAAAATTTCCGCAGTTTCGTCAGGGCCTTGCGTTCGTGACCTTATCTCTTCTTGGAGAGCTAAGTCATAACTAGCGGGAAGAAAAGCAGATCTAAGTCGGGCTGTGAGACCAGACCACGTAGAGACCGACTAGCGTACCATACGGAACCACACGAGAGCATTACCAGTAAACAGATCAGTGGCTTGTCGGAAAAGCTGATCATCGCTAACTCCGCGAGCATGAGCACATTCTTGTAAACGTTCAAGAAATTCGTTGACACCGGTTGTATCATCGAATTTAATATTCCAGCTTACTATTTGGGGATGACGATCGATAAAATTGGCGCTAGGTAAAAGGGTGCTATGCGCGACTTGGTGGCGTATAGGGGAATATTGAATGGGCGGTAATAATTGTCGCGAGGGTTCGTTACTAAACCGGATTGAGTTCAAACGGTTAAAGAAATCCCGATTATCGTTATTTTCAGTTAGAGGTACTACAGGGGCAGTTACTACAGGTTCATCATTGCCAAAATCTATTAAATTTATGGGGCAACTACTTTCTGCTCTGGAGGTGGGACACAGGCGGGTAAGATTAGTTTTCGCGACTGCAAGCAACCTAATGATTTCAGGCTGAAATTGAACCGGAAGGCGTAAAATTCGCCTATGAATATGAACAAGCCTGGAGCTACACTCTTCACTAGCTTGCCTGGAGCCTTGAGTGGAAAAAAAGCAGGAAAATTCAGACATTTCCTGTAATTTGGTCCGGCAGGTTAGCTGTTCTGTCAGCGGCTCAGGAAAGAAAGCAGGATTGATAAAGCTCTCATTCACGCTCTCCAATTGTAACAGTCCCCCTAGGATAGTCCTTTTCTCCTGTATTGTACCGGGTGAATCCGCATTCCTTATTCGGAGTTCATAGTCAAGTTCGTCCTCGCGCAAATGGTTTAAATCCATGGCCATCGTGTACCGAGAAAATATAATTAATTAGCAAAAAAAATATAAGGGAAACAATAAGGGAAACACAAAACAAAAAACCTTTGCTTCCGCAAAATTTTGAAAAAAATAAATTTTCAACAATCAAAAACAAAATTTTAGAAAAAGGCCCCACGTTGGGCGCCAATTTTCGTGTGACACAAGAGAACAACGGCTACTTACCGTATCACACAAAAGTTGATGCGTCGGAGCTCACGGGTTGTAGCGGTGGCAAAGGTCGGGGTTCGATTAATAAATTTGTGGTTGATAGTAGCCCAACTTACAAAAGTGACTCAGGCCAATGCCTGTGCAAAAGTTTGAAATACCACAAAGTTATTTTTCGGGCGCCAACACCTTGAAAAAGGGTAAGCCTCGAGAGGTGTACTCGAGAAAGGAACACAAAACAAATACAATGAAATGTTTAATTTTGAAAAGTTACAACAAAAAAAAATTTTGTAACAAGAGAAAAATAAATTCAAAATTTATCGTAGAAAAAGAGAAAAAATATTAACACTCCGTCGGCGGTACAGGACGTCTCTAACTACTGCTGAGGGAACACTATGTTGGAGGACTGATCCCTTGACCCAACCTGTTCTGGGTGACTGTATCACGAAGAAAAAACTCCGGGTACGAGCAGCAGCGGACTGGTGGTAGACCTCGAGCGCTGGTTCGTTGAAAGGTTGTTTACACCCTGCAGTGGTGTTCGTCTGCTCTACCGGTATAGGTAAGTACTGCGAGGTACAGTAGCAGGCCCTGGTGGGTCGCTGGCGGAGCTGGTGTCCGACTCCTTGAATCACCTCCCTCGGGGTAGCAGGTCTAGGCCAAGAGACAGTCGCAACCAACACAGCCGCTACTTTCCCTACAAAAAATAATCTCCGCAGTACTACGTACTTAGGGAGTAACACCAGAAACCAGAAGGGTTTGGATACTTTACAAAGGATCATACAAAAATAAATCCGACTCCTGTACGCCGTCCGGAAATTACAAAGAGAGAATTTTACAAAAAAATTAAATATGACCTTGAATTTAACAAAAAAATCTTTAAATTGCTGAAAGAAAGTGAGGTGAATGAATGAAAATACAGCACAAGGACAAAACGTCACGATACTAGGAAAGGGCTCAAGGTGACTGCAGTCCAAAAGAAAATTTAATAATAGCGCAACTACAAAAAAATACCCAAAAAATTTAAATTGGTAATACCAAAAAATTTGACAAACCGGCGCTAAACTAAATTTAAAATCCTGGAGGACTAATCTCCCACGCGGCGGGTAGCAAATCAACAAAATAACTAACACCCAAAATTTGGATTTGCCAACTACAAAAAAAAATGGCGCGGAGAAAATATCCGGTTTCCTAAACGAAAACAAGTTCCAACCGTGATCCAGCAGGATTAAACAAAAATGGCCGCAACACCCACCACTCACTCACGCACACATACGCAGGATAAGGGTAGGATGGCGAAGGGAGGAAAGTTAAGCAGTTAAAAAAAATTAACAATATGAAGGGGTTCGATGACCCGGGGGAAAACTGGAGCTATAAGGTTGATAGCTCGGGCTACGTTATGCTGAAATACTAGATAATATTGTACATAAAAGTCTAACAATATGAAGGGGTTCGATGACCCGGGGGAAAACTGGAGCTATAAGGTTGATAGCTCGGGCTACGTTATGCTGAAATACTAGATAATATTGTACATAAAAGTCATAAAAATTTTGCCAAAAAAAAATCACTAAATCCAAAAGAAAAATCTATAAGAATTTTGAAGATTCAGTGGCATGGTGGTGAGAGATATGAGTTCATAAACTCAGCTTAAATCACAACTACAAAACTTTAATAATTGTAATAAATTTAAAAATAAAATAGTCAATACTCTGGGTAAAAGAAACCCAACTGTTAATGGTAGTTACTCGATACAAATGCACTGCCCTCGGCTGCATAAGGCAATACGTGGGTGGTACAAACAATGAAACTTTACCAAATCTAAATCATCCAAATAACCAAAAAAAAAATTGAATAAAGTTCGAGTAACTCACCACTAGCAGCCGTAGCAGGTCCTCAACCCAAACGTGAAACAATGAGAAATTTGGAAACTAAAAGAGAAATCACGTCTCGCACCACGATGCACTGAAACTGTAGGCCTAACTGCCTGCCAAAATAAAGGTCTGAAAGTTGAAAACTACAAGCTCGAAGAGGAGAGGAGAAGAGGTGAAATGCCGGTGCATTCCTCTTATATGCAAATAATTACAGCGCCTCTACTGTCAAATATGCCAAAACTAAATACGGCGGAAATAACTTTTCAAACTTTTGGTGTAAGTTCGCGCAACAGTGATAAATCACTATTCGATTTTAAAAGACTAATAAGCAGTAATAAGAACTGAATTAAAATTCAAATGGGGCAAACAAAAAAAATAAAAGATTTAAAGTGTTTCACTGACATTGCCGCGTGAAGCTAGCAGAGTTAAAACAATAATTGTTAAGAGGTGTACCATCTCAATAAAATTGTGGCTCAAAGATTTTTATTTATTCAATAAGAAAATTTTTGTAATGAAAACGAACCAGTGACGTTGTAAAACGTCACACAGCCTCTCTCCCTCCAAAAAAAATTTTTTTGACGCAAAAAAAAATTTTTTTTTCAAACTAAATTTACTAGTCCGCTACAGTTTCATCATTTTCCTCTGCGGGGGCAGGCTTAAGATCAGAGATATGCCACACGCCTAAATCATTACTTGACATGTCTTGGAGACGATAAGAAGTTTTAGAGACCTTTTTAGTAACTAAACATTCTATATAACGAGGAGCTAATTTAGAAGAAAATCCACGAGCGCCGTCGGAGAGGACATAATGTTTTTTCCAAACAGTTTCGCCTTCGTAAATTATAATACCGGGCGTTACGTTCATAAGCCGCATGAATTCGCGTTTGCACTACTTGGAATAATTCGGTAAGTGATGACAAATGGTGGGCGTAAGTAGCTTGAGCGTCGGAACAAACATTGTCAGGAAGGGGGTGGTAAAATTTACCCGATAAAGGGACATGTCGTCCGAAGTTCAAAAACGCAGGACTGAAGCCTGTGACTTCATGGGCAGCAGTGCGAATGGTTTGTGCAATGGCAGGAAGATTTTCATCCCATTTTCGGTGATTTTCTTTAAGATAAGAACGAATGGCTGTTTTAACCGTGCGGTTAGTACGCTCAACAAAATTTACTTGAGGGTGGAATTTAGCATTGTACCAAAGTTTGGGTATGGAATATTTTTTCACTAACTGAGTGAACTTGTCACTAGTAAATTGGGTTCCGTTGTCACATAAAATTATTTGGGGAACTCCAAATAAAAGAAAAACATTTTCTTCCAAAAGCTTACATATTTGTGGGGCAGTGGCTTGACGAATAGGGAATAAAAGAGGAAATTTAGTAAACCAATCAATGATGGCAAAAATATATTGGTGTCCCTTTGAGGAGGAAGGTAAAGGGCCCATCAGATCTAACGAAATACATTGCCAGGGAAACTTAATTAGTTTTTCTTGGCCCATAAGACCTGGGGGCGGTAATTGGGGGACTTTTTGAGCTAGGCAAACTTTGCAGTGTTGAACATAGTGTAAGATAGAGGCGCGCATACGTGGCCAATAATAGAGTTCATTAACTCGACGATACGTTTTAAAAATACCGAGGTGAGCGGCAGTGGGGTCATCATGGCACTCCTTCAGGACAGTTTTCCTGTGATGTCGAGGAACGACCAGCTTCCAGGGCGATAAGTTGCTAGGAGGGTCACATATATATATATATATATATATATATATATATATATATATATATATATATATATATATATATATATATATATAAGCCCTAGGGGAAACTCGAAGTTTAGAGTAGCTTTCTATAGTTCACGGTATGATAAAGAGAACTGAAAGAAATTATAATCTGGAAAAATGTGAAACATATTTTGCATAATTTGTCAAGTTGTAAAAGTTGTAATACTGTAAAGTCGACCAATTACGTACCAGCTAAATCTGAATATCAATTTATTCTAGAGAACAATATTTTTCGGTTGTCATAAATGACGTTTAATTTGCAAAAAGTGGAATATCACTTAGATATTTAGATATGCATGTTACTCTCACTAATCAAGTATACGACATGCATTTGATTTACATAGAAGTCCGCCAAACAGTTGCCATTAGTAAAAAATGTCTTATCAATGTTCTGTCTCTGACTTCAAACCTTCAAAAATGACAAGTGTTGTCTTCACTCAAACTACTCTAATTTTTAAATTTTTGTTCAAAGAAATAATTTTTATTAGTCCATCCAGAACTAGTTTTACAACTGCAACACCAACAAGAACATTAGAAAAGAAATTATTGCAGATTACGACAATTTGAGTCGGCAGTATGAGTAGGCAGTTTAAGCGGGCAGTTTGGGTGTGCTGTTTGAGTGGGCAGTTTGGTTGAACAGGTTCCGTGGGCAGTATGGATAGATAGTTTGAGTGGGCAGTTTGGGTGGGCAGTATGAGTAGGTAGTTTTAATGGCAGTTTGGGGTGGGCAGTTTGGGTAGGCAGTTTCAGTGGGCAGTTTTGGTGGGCATGCTGCGTGAGCAGTTTGGGTGAACATGTAGCTGGGGCTGTTTGGGTGGCCAGGTTGCAGGCGCAAGCGAGAAAAAATATGGTTTTACATTATGCGTAGACGGGTTGGATGCACGTAAAGACTATTATAAAACACTGTCGGCGGAGCCCTAGGGGAATCTCGGCGTAGCCGAGTTTTCGCTAGTCTTATATACTAAAAGGTTAGATTCACTCTCTATATATATATATTTTAATCAAAAAGCCGATCGCCAAACTTTAGACAAGGCTACAGGTTAAACGGAGCGACAGATTCTCGTAAAATTTGTACCAAGTTGTAGGAAATGATTGGCTTCAGCTACCTTCTACTGGATCGAATTTCTGTAGGATGCATAGTTTTTATGTAAAACATTATTAAAGATTGAAAATTGGGACAGAAACAATAGGTCATAGTAATGATCACAGTTCTCATTGAAAAATTTAAGACGAAGAACGCCATGTTTGTCATGTCAATATAAACCTTTAAATGGAAATATTTATGAAATGGAGACAATTTAAAAGAAGTTTAATTCATAATTATAAATTTTGAGAATGGGAAATTGTATCCGCACAGGTAAAAGAGGCCTAAAACATTTTAATTGAAAATTATAAATTTTGACATTTCATTTGTACTTGAACAGTGTTACCAAATATGTCATAAGTAACTAGGTAAAAAACAAATATTCCTAACTAGACTAATGTGAAGTCCGTACTCAAGTGTTGCCAAACATCTATAATATTATTAATTTATTAATTTATTAATTTATTAATTTATTAATTTATTAATTTATTAATTTATTAATTTATTT